>CABHPQ010128982.1:0-32693 GCA_902168405.1 Peromyscus aztecus | reverse complement strand
CCTCAAAAATCAATTCTTTTCATTGAGCTGTCTACAAGTCCTGTGTCTGCTCCAGGGTTCTAGTGGTCACAGGCACAGCTCACTCTAGTGCCCTAATGAAATCCATGTGACACTGAGTTTTCAGGGACACAGAATAACAGAGTTGTGAGGTGAAGGGGACTTTCACTTTGACTTCAAAGTGAAGCCAGAGAAAACCAACAGACATCAGTCACATGATGGAGTCCTTGAAGAGAATGTCACCTTGTGAAGCTGAGAGTAGAGTTACAGTGGGCAGCAGCATAGCATTCCAGCCTTCAAAAGCCATAAATCCCAGCGTTCCACTCTATGGAGGAGCTATGTGAGTGCCCAACAGCAAAGGCATAGGGTCAGGCTGCCTCTGGTGTCCAGTAAGACTCCTTTCTGAAGTAAAACAATTCCAAACTAAGAGATTAGGGTGTCATGTCTGCCCTGCTGGGTGTCAATTTTCTATGGGTCAGTTACTTCTTTTTACATTTTTATTTCTTCCTTTTAGAATAAGAATGTTTTCTCCATATCAATAACCTGCCATAGAATCTTAAAAATGTGTATCTTTTAATTCGCAGTGTCTCACAACTGAAAGCAATAGTCCTTGAGTCTCAAGGAGAGGTCTATTGTTTTATACTTTTGAGCAAATCTGGAAATAGCTAAAACTTGGAGAGTGGTGGGGATGGAATAAACAGTGCTAGGAGTGAACATGCTTGTCGTTGTACAGATTCACCTCTTTGGCTGACTCTTTCATCAGTATATATCCCCTTCTTTATTTTGACTCACCTTAAGCATCTTTAGTTTTTATTTATTTACTTGAGACAACAGTCCCACTTTATAGACCCAGTTGTGCTCAAAGTTTGGGTACTGTTCCTATTTCATCCTCCCAGTGCTGAGATTAGAAACTTGCACCATGACACCTAGCTCACATACCTCACAGTGCATGTGAATAACCACTTTTGTGTATATATGAACCCAGCAAGGTCTTTAATATTATATAAACCACCTATTTTTTAGATTGAAAACGTTGGATATTTGTAAAGTATGAATGTAATTTCCATGACTCATGAATGGTCAACATGAATAGACTGCTAAACTCTTTCCAAAGCTGTCACTCTAGTGTGTCACACCACAAGGTTATGACAGTGCCTATTGGCTCCTACTGTGATTTAGACACATTTAACACTACTTGCCATTACCTAGGATAAATTTTCATTTTGCTTTGGTCTAAAAAAATATATATTCCTAAGGTAGAAAAAATCCCCACCTCTTTTGTTCTTTGGCACAACACCCCATCATTTTGATGACTAACTGGGACCCCCATTTTATTTCCATACTCCATACAAGGATTGAGCTTTTTTCTCCCACAAAGCCTCCAGAGATAATCTCATCCCAATTAAGGACAAAATACTCTTCATAATAATGGTAGAATAATTACATAATTATGTTTATCATATGTTTGACACATTTGTGATATATCTCCCAAAATATAAGAGCTTGTTATTCTGTGCTGCCCCAATTCAAAGATAATAACTTGCTGATTTCTAATAATAACATTTGGGGAAGAAATGAACATCTTTTTCCCCTTTCTTTGATAACTTTAGCAAAAAATTAAAAAGGAGTAAGGGAGACAAATAAATATTTCCTTAAGTTAAAATGCAAGCACAGAGAATGCCACTTGATTCTTGGCATGTAAGAGGCAAATATTACCTAAAAATGTGAACTCAGATAGTATTAAGTAATTTTATAAGACTTAGTTGCCAAATGTTATCACAAACATAATCACCTACTACAAGTTTGAAACAAATATCCTTGTTATTGAAGTCCAGTTATAAGAAGGGCTGTTGAAGAGCATTGTATAAGCTTATCTATGTCACATGAAAATGGAAGGTTATAATAATATATGTGCAAGCTTTGATCGATGCTTTGATTCCTATGGTTAATGAATTTCCATATTGTAAAAAAGAAGAAAATGACATCATTTTCATTTTTAGCATTAAATAATCTTAACTATCATTCAGAAAAAAACATTGAGAGCACAATTTATCTTTCTCATTAGGATTTAACACGAAAAGAATGAGGCTGAAACATCACCATTTGCACAGTGTACAGACAGGGAGTAGCATCTATCATTCACAAGACAAAGGCAAATACCAGGCAGGTCTGTCCTGAGGATTTGGGTTGCTTTAGTTTTAAACTAGTTTAATGTTCATTTCACTATAAAACTAAGAATGACAAACATAGGTTAATTGCAAAGCAACCCAAGTTAAGTATTTGACAGTGTACAAAATGTAATTTCCACAAATTTGGTGTCTGTTGTCTTATTATTATATATTTTTACATACAAGGATTGCAAATGGTGTGATCCCTGGAAAGTATGAAGAATTTCCTTTAAAAATTGAATGCAAGATCTTTCAAAGATATGCTAAATTCATAATAGTTGTGTTTTCAATAGTAAAAATTTGGAATCAAACCAAGTGTATAATAATGGTTTAAAAATAAAAATTGTGAAAGGCATGTACAAAAGAATGATATTCAGAATCAAGAAGGAAGAAGACCTTCTCACCATGGCTTGAGTAAATCCTAAATACTTCACGTATATGGTAGAAGCCAATGTCAAAGATGGTGGTAAAAGTCAAATTTATGGAAATACAAAGCAAATAGTAGTTGCCTGGATTGGGGGCAGTACAAAATCAGGATATTGTGCTTGGTGAGACTAGAGTTCAGCTTTCCAGAGGAGAAAGTATGGAGCTTGATTCCATACCATGATATATACCCATCACACCATGGACTGTTAGAAAGAGTTAGAGTCTAAATGTGTTTGACACAATTAAGACTTAGATGCCAGGTCAATATACTCAGTAGGGGACAGTAAGCAAATTAAGATTCAAGGTAATGTGGGGAGGAGAAAAGAAGAAGTAGACAGTATTTAGGTGAAAAAAAAGCTTTTAGTAACAAGACCAAAAAAAAGTGAGTTGTGTCATTACATGTGTGTTATAGGCAAATGAGGAAAGAATAGATTTTGGCCTCAAAATGCCTTAGTACAACATGATAACTATTTCTTAGTGGATTTTGACATGGTTCTATAAAGAGCTTTAAAGTTATTTACCATAGCGTTGATATACAAGATTGCTATTGATGTTTGAATATAAAACATTCAGGCCATGATCTTTAAACAGCATTCCCTTGTTGCTTGCGGTATATTCCATTACACACAAACTCCACACCTCATCTTTTCTAGGAACTTTGTCTAATTGGAATCTTGTATTGTCAATATTAAGAGCCACGGATAAAAGTGTTATTATTTTTGTAATAAAATAAAATTCTGTCTTGTTGCCATAAATTAAATTTTCTTCACACTCTATTCTTGATATCGGGGATGGAGAGATAAATATAAAGCTATGTTTAATAAATACAGCTTGCCAGTTTCCAAAGTCTAAAAATGTGGATATTAGTTTCAGATCAATGTGAATACCCTTGACATCACTGAAGAGGACTGCATACAGATCACTAAGATGATAATGTCTGTTGTATGATTTTTTTGACAAAGAAAATATTTTAAATGCCAGTTCTAAAGGAAATGTTAGATTATAGGAAACATTTTTTTTCTGCAAGGACTTTACACAGCTTTAGCTTATTTGTGTCTTTTTAGAATTTAGTGACATTTTAACATTTTTTTACTACGATTATAGTCCGTGTTTCCTTGCTTCTTGACACATTATTCTGCTCTGTTCTCTTGGGTCAAGGCTCTATTCTGAATCCTGTGCTGTGTAGTCCCTTCTGCCAGGTCCTCAATGCCATGCAGAGCATTTAGAAAGAACACAAGCATGTGCACTTGACCAACCATGAGCCAAATATGTGCACTTCAAAATACACTGGGTGTTTTGGTCAGTCAGCTGGTTCTTTGTCATCCAAAGCAGCATGGATGAAGTCCTTCTGTGGGAATTCTAGCTGGATCCCACAGGCACAACCACCTTTGTATAAACAGTTGTTTTCTGTTAGCAAACTGAAGCTGAAAAATGAAGTGGGCAATAGTAAAGTTGTTTGAAGTGGAGAATGATTATTACTATTTTTTGTACTGTGAAATGCATAAGCAGAATTTTCTGAGTAGCCAAAAAATCTTGAAGATATATATGTTGTTATTGGCACACAATGTCTACCACAAAGCTGAAAATTGTACACATCTCCAACAGCATCTATTATGGATGCAGCAGGTATTTCTAACAGTCCACAGAGTTTTCTCCAATCTTCCTTCATCACTGTCACCTCCAATCCTGAACAAAGGAACACTGGTTTTCATTTTTGTGCCACTGTACTACCAATTACACAGTAAGCAGGAAATTGCTATGCCAATTGAATTGTCAAGTTTATCTTCTCCTAAATGATATTTTGGGAATTTCTCAGTTCCCCTTATTCATCATGCTGTAGCTTATTTGAACACTGCCTATATCCTTTGTGTCCTATTCAAGACCAAAGTCAAGATTTCTGTAAAGTGTTAGACTCGATGAAGGCAAAATCTGTATTGATTCTGTTCATTGGTCAGATGAGGAATATTTCCAAATAATCGATGATTTAGTCACACAGAATTCTATGAAGAGAGAAAGTCCCAGAGTTTTTTACTAGGAGAAAATCTAAAACACTCCCATCAGCTCTCATAGACAATGGCATTCTCATGTTCCTGAAGAATTAAAAAGGGGCCATATTCATTCTTCTTGCCTGGAAAACAAAATCCACATAGGGAGATTTCAGGTTCATATTAGCTTTCAACAGCTCATCATCAGAGGGAGAAAAAAATACTCCTTATTTTAAGAAAAGAAATAATAAAAACTAGTGAACTATGAGAAGCACAAGAATGTGATAAAAATCCAGCAGGTTATAGTGTATAGAATGACAGGTTAGACGGACAGTGTGGACAAGCTCAGGAAATTTCACTCAAGAAGGCTATGAAACTGACTAGATGGTACTTCAAAATAAAGGAACTCTATACTTAACATTAGGCATCAATCATATATTCAAGGAAAAATATTGTCTTTAATTTCTATTTACATCTGAGATTGTAATGTCATCATTAATACACAGAACACAAACAAATCCACAGAATGTGTAATTTAGCCTTCACTCACAAGGAACATTCTGTTACTCTGCTTGGGAATAAAGTCTGTTTTACTATTACAACTCTTATTATTCTATTATTCACATTAATCTACACATTTGGAAAACTAAAATATGTACACCACACCATTGATACCTATTCAGGATTTCAATGGGCTCTGAGTTCTGAAAAAGCTGATTCGGCAATCACACATTTGCTAGAAATTATGGTCATCATGGGTATACTTGCACAAATTAAAACTGACAACGCTCTACCATATGTCTCTGGTAAAATGAAACAGTTTTTTGCTTATTACAATATAAAGCATATTACAGATATATCACATAATCCTACAGGCCAAGCAGTCATAGAAAGATCAAATCAAATGCTAAAGAATATGCTAAATACACAGAAAGGGGTAACAAAAACCCCCAGAAATGATGGGTGATGCCATTCTGTATGCTGTGAATATGTGTTGCTCTGATTGGTTGATAAATAAAACTGTTTGGCCAATGGTGAAACACAATAAGGTTAGGTGGGACATTTTAACTAGAGAGAGAGGAAGGGGAAAGAGTGAAGACACTGCTAGACGCCACCAGCAGAAGCAAGATGTAAAGGTAATGGTAAATCACGAGCCATGTGGCAAAGCATAGATTGATAAAAATGGGTTGATTAAGATGTAAGAGCTAGCTAGCGAGAAGCTTGAACCATTAGGCCATACAGTTTGTAATTAATATATCTTTATTATTATATTAAATTAATATATTAAAATAATAATCTGTGTGTTTATTTGGGTCTCAGAGGCTGAAGACTGGGCAGGACATAGGAAAACTTTCAGCTATACAGAAACAGATTACATAATGCTCTATTAACTTTGAATTTTCTCAATATTAATGAGAAAGGAACAACAGCTGTGGAGAGACATTGGATAATAGGAAAAACTACAGAGTTAAATCAGCCTATATACTTTAAAGATGTGCTGACCTCAAAATGGAAACTAGGATATGTGTTACATTGGGGGCAAAGTTTTGCTTTTATTTCTACAAGGGAAGAAAAAGTATGGATACCATTAAAATTGATAAAGGTTCAATTTGAACAAGAGAGACCTCTTAATTAGAAGAGGTGATAGTTCATCAAACAGCATGATCACCCGATTTAAATTGACTTATACCACTAACAAGTGCTTTTCATTTAATCAGATGTAACTTGCCAAAAGAGAACCTCCCCAAAGGTAGGCTTGGGGAACGGTTTTTGTTTTTGTCTTTCAGGAGACTGAAGGTAAGGAATCTGAAGACTACTGGACAAATGAGATATCTGAAGAAAAAGGACAAATCATTCAGAGAAAAATGTCCCAAGAAAAAGAGTCATTGGCGTACTGGTATATCATATACAAAATTTCATAAGTCTTCCTTTTTTAATAAATATTTTTATTTTATAATTAATTTAATTTTATATATCAGCCACAGATTCCCTTGTCCTCCCTCCTCTCACACCCCAGCCTTCCCCCCAACTCACCCCCCATTCCCACTTCCTCCAAGGCAGGAAATTCAGCCTAGCCTGGTAGATTCAGTTGAGGCAGGTCCAGTCCCCTCCTCCCTGCACCAAGGCTGAGCAAAGTGTCTCAGCATAGGCCCTAGGTTCCAAAAAGCCAGCTCATGCACCAAGGACAGGTCCCAGTCCCACTTCCTGGGGGCCTCCTAAACAATTCAAGCTCATCAACTGTCTCACTTATCCAGAGGGCTTGATCCAGTTCCATGGGGGCTCCTCAGCTATTGGTTCACAGTTCATCTGTTTCTGCTAGTTTGGCTATTTGTCCCTGTGCTTTCTCCAATCATGGTCTCAATATCTCTTGCTCATATAATCCCTCCTCTCTCTCATTGATTGGACTCCTGGAGTTGCACCTGGGGTTTGGTTGTGGATCTCTGCATCTGCTTCCACCAGTCTGTTGGAGAGGATGTGGAGCAAGGGGAACAATCCTACACTGTTGGTGGGAATGCAAACTTGTATAGACACTTTGTAAATCAATATGGCACTTTCTTAGAAAATTTGGAATCAACCTCCCTCAAGACCCAGCTATACCACTCTTGGGCATATACCCAAGGAATGCTCAATCATACCGCAAGGACACAAGCTCAACTATGTTCATAGAAGGATTATTTGTAATAGACAGAACCTGGAAACAACCTAGATGACATTCAACTGAAGAATCAATAAATAAAATGTGGTACATATACACAATAGAGTACTACTCAGCAGAGAAAAACAATGACATCATGAGGTTTGCAGGCAAATGGATGAAACTAGAAAATATCATCCTGAGTGAAGTAACCCAGTCTCAGAAAGACAAACATGGTGTGTACTCACTCATAAGTGGATACTAGATGTAAAGCAATGGATAACCATACTGTAACTCACAACTCCAGGGAAGCTACCTAGTAAAGAGGACCCTAAGAAAGACACAGAGATCACCCAATGACAGAGAAATGGATGAGATCTGCATGAGCAAACTGGGGGTAAGGGAGTAATGCAGGGCAAGGGTTGGGAGAAAGAGAGCTTCGGGGAACAGGAAGTCCCAGCTAGATCAGGAACAGAGTGGGAGAACAAGGAAAGAGATACCATGATAAATGAAGACCCCATGGGAATAGGAAGAAGCAGAGTGCTAGAGAGGTCCCCAGAAATCCACAAAGATACCTCCACTATAGACTACTGGCAATGGTTGAGAGAGTGCCTAAACTTACCTACTCTGGTGATCCCCTAACTGTCATGATAGAACTCTCATAAGACTTCCTTAATGTTTGTTTCTGCTCTTCTCTACAGACACTTCACACAAATGGTCTGTATATAGTCCCAGTTCAGTTAAAAATTAAAGCTGGCTTTGGAGTTGGAGAATGGCGCTCTCCTTCTCTAAATCTAAGCATGGTTGTTAAAAGGAAAATGCAAAATCTCTTTATCATGTCAGAAGAGCCATCTGATATGGGACAGAAGAAAATCAAAATTAAGGGACTATTCTATTGTCATTAATCTACTAATTCTTTGGTTCTATTTTGTTTCTTTAAAACTTTTCTTAAGGTATGAATGTTATATCAAAATTTATAAGATTATTATACATATATATTTTAAACTTTTGTTATGATATTAATGGTCATATAGACTACTAATTAATTCTGTAAAAAAGGCTTCATCTAGCTCTCTGTATATGTTTTCATGTTTTAGTCTGTATCCGTTTTCTGCAGGGAATCATGTCCATGCCTAACAGCAAATTTGAAGTCTCCAGAAAGATGATGGGTCCCTACAATGATGACTTCATAGTGATGATAATAAAACCACTAAGCTGACAACCACCACCCAAAGATCAGCTTTGGACTACAAACTGCTCAGGCAATTTCAAGATGGCTAGCTGAGATGATCCCGCCTTACAGACTACTTGAGCAAGGACTTGAGACAAGCCCTGCACTTTCCCATAATGCAGAGACTGGACAAATGATACAGCTAACTCTCCCAGGACTTGACAATTAACCCAAAAATTTTCTTTTCAGGATTCCCTAAAGATACCTTCACCCCTAGACAGCAGAAAGTAATTTTAAGAACATGATGCCCACATTCCCAGGAGGTGGGGTGGGTGGGTTTTGGTCTTTTAATGAGTTATGGATATTGTTATTGTTTACAATGGTTGGTTACAAGTTGTTAATTGTTAATGGGCAGGAAAAAAGTCTACAAAGGAAATTAGATTTAGGGTTCTTGTTTAAAAAAAAAGAAAAAGAAAAAAGAAGATATAGATAAAAGGTTAGATTATTGAATCTACTCTGAAAAGAAAAAAAAGGGAAGATATAGAAATGATAAGATAAAAGGTAGATTATTGAATCTACTATGAAAAGAAAAAAGAAAGGATATAGATATGATATAGATAAAAAGGTAGATTATTGAATCTACTTTTAGAAGGCAACTGCTAGTTTTAAATATTTTATATTGGATTGGACTTTTGTATATTGTATACAAATTATGTATATTGATACCAATTTGAGATTGATTTTGTTAGAATATATTGTACACATATTTCTAATCTTGTTCAAGGTATTGTACCTATATAGTTCGTTCAACAATGTAATGCAATTTGCTAGTCCTGAAAGTTATTATTACAAACTATTAGGATATAAAGAAATGAAAATTAGTAGTTAGTCATTACAATTGAACTTGTAGTCATGTTAGGTATGTTTTTCAAGGTCAAGCATAAATATATTTTAGAAAGACAGGTCATCTTCAAACCCTTTAGAAAGTTACAGAATATGGCATTTAAGATGTTTTAATGACATAGATTTTTTTCTCTTTTTATGACTATGAGACATGTCTGCTCCTGATAGCACCAATCTACTTCAGAGAAAATGATGGGCATTGAAGAAACTCCTTATGAAGTTTACTTTCATTGTGGCAAAAATTAGCCACTGGGCAAGAAAGTGCCCTCACATTGACTTCTGACTGTATGCTGTTCAAAATGGACAAGCAGGACAAAAAAAAGGACTGCCCATCCTTGATGAGACAAGGTAGAAAGGCTTTTTAGAAAATCCTGCTTCACAAATGAGTCCATCAGATATGCTAAACCTGTAGGCCAAAGATGATGCCCCAGAATTGCAGATAAAGCTTGGGTGACTGTCCAGGCAGCTGGCTGTTTCTGTTATAACTCATATTTTTTTGGAAGTCGCTTGTTTGCACTTCCTGTTTTACTAGGTAATATTTATACCTTCTCGGGTCTCTGAGGGAGTTGAAGATTAGATAGTTGCAGTTACAATTTTCCTCGTTAATAGTTTCAGAGAAGAAACTCAGTAGGAGGTGAAAAGTGTAGATGTTTGAAAGACATCAAAAGTTAGTTTTCGGTGGGTAATATGAGTTAGGATAGGAAAGAAAATTAGGTACATTTTGGACTCATCAAAAATAGGATAGATAATGGAATATTTTCTCGGAATTTGTCAAATGCAAATGGACTAGGCATTGTTGATGTATTTATTGCTGTATATATTGTGTATAGTTATTGTACTTATTGTATGTAGTTTTTCTTATATTAGTTATAATTTTTTTATTTTTCTATTAGACAAAAAAAGGGGACATGTGGTGATATTTTATCTGAGTCCCCCAATAAACTTTATCTGAGGATCAGAGGAAAAAGCCAACCACTATATATTAAACATAGAAGGCAAGCAATGGTAGCACACACCTTTAATCCTATCACTCTGGAGGCAGGAATCTGTCTGGATCTTTGTGAGTTCAAGGCAACCCTGGGAACAGAGTCAGGTGTGATGGCACATGCCTTGAATTCCAACACTAACCATAAAAGTCTGGAGGTCTGTACAGACAGATAGGAAGTGACAGAGCTTGGTAGAAAAGGTAGTGATGTAGCTGAGCAGAGAGAGGAACAGAAAAGCATATAGGCATGGGTATACAGGAAGTAGGTCTCTTTGGCAGAGGACTTCCAAGTCGTAAGAACGTGGCTAGCTTCTTTCTGCTTTTCTGATCTCTCAGTTTTTCACCCCATTACCTACCTGGCTCTGGGTTTTTTATTAACAAGGCCATTTAGCACTTCATCCTACATCTGTGTTTCTATATTATAAGCCCTAATTAATTTAGTTTTACCATGTTAAGAGGTCTTCTGGTTGAAAATTTTGGTGAGTTCAGTAACTTTCATCTATACATTGAGATACCATAAATTAGAATAAATGAATCATATCATTATTTTTTCTTAGACTTTCAGAACTTTATTTTATTCCTACAATAGACACAATTTATCAATTTCTTCTCATTATGTGTCAATGAATTTGACTAGAGACAAGAAGTTTTCATCATCAAGATATTTATTTAACTGATTCTATGAGTGACTTCTGCAGTTTTAGATTTTTCCACTTTGATCTGGATCAGCAGGTTGTTCTTCAGTGACAGGTTCCTGAGAAAGAGAACCAAGAGATGAGAAATAATAAATAAGACAAAGCCAGGGTCAGGAGGTCTGGCACAAGCTACGTCTTATACCAAGAAAGTTTATTTAGAAGTACAGCATCTTCTACACAGTTTGCAGGGGAAAATGGGACAAAGTCAACAGAAAGCTATCATAGAATGGGATAAAGTCAGCAGGAAGCTAGTCAAGTAATGTTGTATAAAGGAAATGTGGGATATCTCAAGCATGTCCGTCAGAGCGAGTGCTCAGACTTGGAACTGGCAACTCCAGTATCTATTGAATGGAAAAGTTTGATGACCAGCAAACAAAACCTTAAGTCCTTTGAGACCCTAGCCACAGCCCCAGACATCACACTGACAAGTCTGGGCTAGAACACAGAACTAGTGTTCCCACTGTCCTTTCATGGGGCCTCTGAGAAAGCTGTGATCAGCCTGGCTCCCAACACTTCTGTTTCATTTATTTAATTACTGCAATGGTCTTAAATTATTTTTTAGGTATACTATGTGCTCACAGGTTCAGAACACCTATCATTACAGGTTGCTGATGCCTTGCATAAAGTTTCTATGTCATATTTAAATGAATTTGTTCTTATGGTACATGCATTATTTCCCGTTATATATCTATTTTATCTGAATTGAGTTACCTCCTCCTGGAGGAAGGGAGGAGTCTCATACGACTCAGGAAGCCAGTGAAACTTTTGTCTTAGAAAGTAAAAACAGCATGCAGGACCCAGAAAACCCCAAGAACTTACCAGAAGGTTATATGAGCACTGCAATTGCAGGGGAGAAGACATTCTCTAGACAGTTTAGTTGTCTGAAGTTAACAAAGGAGTCCCAGGGATCAGCTCTTGTAAGTCTTCACCCATGTTAGGATGGACTTCTTAGTACTACAACTGTCTTTCAATCGTTCATGCTCCTGTAAATAATACATATAAACTCACTGGTTCACTAGGTAAACTAGGTGAACCTTGCTTATTGATGAAAGTGGGTTCTTTCTTTCTTTCTTTCTTTCTTTCTTTCTTTCTTTCTTTCTTTCTTCTCTCTCTCTCTCTCTCTCTCTCTCTCTCTCTCTCTCTCTCTCTCTCTCTCTCTGTGTTTCAGTGCCTTCTCCCAGGTGCATAGATATTTCTCATGTCTCCCCAGAAAACAACACACAATCTTGGTAATCCGTGATACTTACAGGGTATATTATTGCTTCCTGAAGTTTAAGAATTGGTACAAATGTTGATCCATCCAGTAAAAACATTTGTATAATCCCTTTTCTTAAGTGCTTCCTTCACAAAGAAAAATATTTAGAATTAAATATGCATTCAAAATCCGTTTAAAAAATAACAAGTCCACCTTGCCTACAGACAATAATGCCTGCTAGAACTCCCACTAAGCTGCTACTGCAAGTAAAACCAGGCTGTGAAGTATGGGTCTCTCTGGCCCCTTGATTGCTTGTGTCTCAGGTACTTTTTAGAGAACAGACAAAGTCTCTTTCTCTGGAAGCACTCTGTGAAAATGCCTTCACAAGTTTTTCCTATAGATACTGATCTTAGTCTACTTTTATTTAAGCAATGGAAGTTCATAAAATTTTAGTAAAAATTAACTAAATATGGTTATTATCCTATCCAATTTATAATTACTTTACCAGACAACTAAGGAAGCACCTTTTACTGTGAATAGTGGTGTTCTTACAAGGAAAATGATTTTAGTAAACACCTCATCAAAATAGTAGTTAACGAAGAATAAATGCCATGGTTCAAATGGGTCCCAATTTCCACTTAACATAATGGGACAAGATTTCTTTTGCAAGTTCTTAATCTTATAGATGAAAAGATTTAAAAAAAGACTTGGAAAGAAACTCAAGGACAATTTTAGGGCAGCCTAAAGGGAAAACAACAGGGTCACCCCTCTGGCAATGTTGGCAGCTGTGAGGAGGAGGGAGTGGAAAGACACAAGGAAAAGGATATGCTTTCTGAGTTAGAAGTGAAAAAAGTAGGCAAGCTGCAAAAATGTTCAGCATCACCATCCATCTGAGACCTGCAGGTAAAAACTACATTGAGATTCCATCCAACCTGGTCTGGGAAGTACTTAGCAAGAAACACATACAGATGCTGGCAAGGATGCAGAAATACAAGCAGACTTTGGCTTTGTAAAGTGGTCGAGCTACTTTGAAAATCAGTGTGAAGGTTCCTCAAAAACCAAAACTTATCTACCCCATGATGCAGTGACACCTGTCACAGGGACAGTGCATGCCAATGTCTATCACATCACTGTTTAAAACAGCTAAGGGATGGAACCAGCTTAGGTGTCCATCAACAGAGCATGGGACAAAGGGGATTTATTTTATACACAATGGATTTTTTTCATCCACAAAGAAAAATACAATTATGTTATTTCCTGAGAAATGGATACAACTAGAGATAATCATATCAAATTAATTAAGTCAGTCTCAGAAAGACATTCTATCATGGTGCTGCTCGTTTGGGGATCATAGATTTCATCTGGATATGCACATCACAGATGTTTAGCTGATCTGAAGGTGGAAGCAAACTATCTGGGGAAACAAAGAGAACTAATGAGGAGCAGAGAAAAAGGGAGAGTGACAGAGTGTGTGGGAACTATGCAGGGAGTGTGTTACATGCTTGCATAAAGTGACATTGTGGAATCCAATATAATCAAACAAATAGCAAATCAGGTAGGCTCAGTAATAGAAGTTTGCAAGGAACGTCTATCTTATATTTGGAAGAGGTTCAGAGAGCACAAGGGCTCTTGGAGATCAGTCCAATCAGGTTCAAGGTATTGTCTGGCATCTGTAAACAGAGCTGTAAAGAGGGAAAACAGAAAAAGTTAATTTCTGAGTTAGAGTCGTTAAGGTCAGGCTGCAAAAAACTCCACTGGGGAGGTGGGAGAGGTTGAACTCTCAGTTAGAAATCAGCAAGTAGGCAGCTTAGCACTGCAGGTCCATGCTGGCTGGTTCATATCATCTTGACACAAGCGAGAGTTATTTTGGAAGAAGGAACCTCAGATTTTCCTATGGCAAGTCTGTGGTGCACGTTCTTGATTAATGATTGATGAAGGAGTGCCCAGGTTGCCGTGGGCAGTGCCACCCCTGGGCAGGCTGCCCTGGGTGCTGTAAGTAATCAATATAAACAAGCCAAGAGGTAAGCAGCATTCCTCCACAGATTTTGCGTCAGTTTTTGCTTTCATGTCCTTGCCCTGACTTGATGATGGACTATACAATCTATAAGGTAAAATAAACCCTTTCCTCTCCAGGTTGCTTTTCATTATGGTCTATCATAACAATAGAAATACTAGCTAGGACAAGGTCTCAAAGCAATTGCATCTCAGGAGGGCTTTGGGGTAAAAATGCACGTCTCAGTAATGGT
Organism: Peromyscus aztecus; assembly: GCA_902168405.1. Lineage (NCBI taxonomy): Eukaryota > Metazoa > Chordata > Mammalia > Rodentia > Cricetidae > Peromyscus > Peromyscus aztecus. The sequence continues at coordinate 18,287 of CABHPQ010128982.1, read as the reverse complement.
GTAGTTACTGATGTGTTTCCTCAGCGTGTCTTCAGTATGTTCTCTTTTAGTTGGGAAACTCAACGTTCTCCTTCTCACCAGATATCATTGGCTGACTTCTCCTGGGTAAGGCAAGCACCAGATATCTACATCAAAGGGGGTTATCAACCACAGGCCAAACCATTTGTAAAGGGAATTAATGACCATCAATCCTGAGGTTTGTGTCACATGATGTCACCATGCTGGTACTCATATGTGTCAAAAGGAGGCATCTGTGGTCTCTGTCTGGAAGGCTGTGACTGACCATGACATTTATGCCTGAGGACAATCTGGCCTGTATGTGTGTGTTTCCCAGATGGAGCCCAGGAAGCCAGTGGCTTCAAATGGCCCCTTTCATTCCCTTTCTCCTTGCCTAGTCTCCCCATTACCTCTGAAATCCACTGTGATTAAATCTTGCTTTCCAGAGCAAGGAGAAGGTAGACAAAACTTGAGGGAGTAGACATTGATGGTAAGCCTTTAGGTCTGTAGGGATTTTTCCTGTTATCTGGGCTGTTGGACCAAGTGCTGCCAGCCTGACTTCATGTTTGGCTGATAGAAGCCCTTCCAGAGTCATGTCCTCTTGCCACACTGTGCCATTGTTGACCACCCTCAGGAGAGTCCCGAGGAACTTGGCTGGTTTTTGAATTGGAATTCCTGATCTAAGCAAACTTTTGTCTTTATAAAGTTAGATGCCTCCGATATTGCATTTTCATATTGTAAAGTGACTATGGATATATGTATATAATTATATAAAGAGCTGCAGAGAATAAATGACCATGTGGATGCCAAGCCCCAATGGGTATATATACCATATAACCCTACAAGTAAGTCTCAAGGGAACATCATGGCAGCGGGGGTAGAGAGGGGATAAGAAACAGAAACAGAACATCTTCTGTCAGGTAGTATCTTCTAGACATGACAGGAAGGCTGAACCCATGATATCACAATAGGGTTGCCCACATATGGCATGAATAATGATCACAACAGTCAACAAGTCAATTTGAATTGAGGAAATTTCACAAGTCTCTTTCCCTAAAAGAAGTGCTCCAAGCCATCAGTTGTTACTGAGAGATGGTGGTTCAGTGAGGACAATCAGCTTTCTGCAGGTTCAAACCCCTGAGTTTTTACTAAGCCCTAAGATCACCAGCATGATATATACATACGTAAAACAATTAAGAAAAAGAACTTGCCAGGTGGTGGTGGCACACACCTTTAATCCCAGCACTTGTGAGGCAGAGGCAGGAGAATCTCCAGGTTCACAGCCAGCCTGGTCTCCATAGTGAGTTCCAGAACAGCCAGGGCTATATAGCGAAAGCCTGTCTCAAAAAAACAAAACAAAAACAAGGCAAAAACAAAGAAATAAAAGAACTTGATGACATGTATTCAGTCTCTGAAATTCACATAAGGGTAGAAGGACAGAATCATCTTCACAAAATTGTTCTCAAAATTTTAAATATGCACGTAAACATGCACATGAGCATACACACTAATAATAATGCTAAAGTTGAAACTAAAAAATGTTACATTTTGAAAGTGATTTGTACTGACAGAAATAAGAGTCCCTGGTTCCATCCTCTAAGGAATATTTTATACCATCATTGTTCTTAATACAGTTCTTAACTATTTTATGTGTTAAATTCAATAAAAGTTAAAATTTTCAATGTTTAATATGATTTACTTCTTTTAATTCTTCATCCTGCTATGGGACAGAGACTCCTTTCTCATATGAGGTCCTGGGACATGAAGATAGATAAATGTGTCATAAGGATAATGGTCTAAAGCAAAGCAGAGATCTTTTACCCGCCTTTCCCAACAGCATCTTTCACTCCAATCCTGTTCTGCTGTTGTGATGGAATCTGATTTGAAGATGAAAATGATCACTGCAGAAAATAAAATGTTATATCCAATTTCACGCAGTGAAATAGTGCCCTCCATCTTCAAGTGGATTAGGCAAAATCAAGCTCGATATTTTCAATTTTTTTCAAGTAGAGTGTGGCAGAAGACTCAATACCATCAATAAAGACTATAAAAATAAGCTGTCTAACACGTGGGGATGAATGAACAAATGTATCACGTGTACTGATCAGAGCTAACGTCAATATGACAGTTATGGATTTAATATGATTCTCTAACAGGAAGTCATAAACTCAGAAGAATTGACTTGTGTATATTCTGAATTGTAGTTATGTATGTGTGGTCATTTTCTTTATCTCAATTTCTCATAGACATATTTTTGTGACCATGCTTTCAGAAGTGTGATAACAACATGTCACTTCAGACTCATGCCACAGGAAAATGTGAAAATGTAATTTTCAAAAATGCAAATGAGGTTCTCTAACCCTTGCCCTGCCACAGCGAAAGCTTAAGTGAGCTTGTCTTATACAGCACTATACTTGTTTTCCATGTAACTCAGAAAATATTTAGGAAGCTGAGAACAGGTTCTTCGACTTGTGATGAGGAACTAAACACAGAAAACAAAAGTGAGCATTCAAACAGTACGTACCTGCACTATGTGTGTTATTGATAGAAAGACAGGGGAAATGGTATATAATGGGTTCAACATCTTGCTTTTCCTCAACTATAAGCACACAAATATCTTGAGTTTGCATTATTACATATTGTATTGTATATTATATGAAATACATGGAGGCGTTTACATACTGATACATAGATAGGTAGCAATATACACACATATATACATATATACACATACTCACATATATTTTATATATACATACTTCCCTGCTGGTCACTTTAGATTTGCTCATATGTGTATGTATTTATGGCTGACCACTTGGAACTTCATAACTTATGGGGGCTCATCCCTGGAGAAGACTGATTCTTTCTCAGCAGCTTTAACTGCCTGTAGCTATAGTGGTATTCTATTTGTAATGAAATGTGATTTTATTTGTATGTTAATAAATAAAGTTGCCTAGGGGTCAGAGCTATTAGCAAACCATAGGGAAAGTCAGGGCAGTGGTGGTGCACACCTTTAATCCCAGTACTTGGTAAGCAGAACTAGGTAGATATCTGTGTGTTCAAGGATACAGCCAGCATTGGAGACACACGCCCTTAATATCAATACCAACCATAGAAGACCTGGAGGTCTGCACAGACAGGCTGTGACGAGGCAGTCACGTAGTTGGGTTTACGACCAATGAGAAGGCAGAACAGAACTCTATTTAAAAACAAATGCACAGGAAGTGGCCCCTTTTTCAGAAAGGTCTCTTGGCGGGAGAAGCTAGCTGGCGGCAAGCGGTAAGGCTCTTAGCTCTGACCTCTTGGGCTTTTATCTTTACCTTGGCTCTGTGTTTCTTATTTAATAAGACGGTTGGTTACATCTACATTTGGCGCCCAACGTAGCTCTTCTTCTATGGGTAACAACTTGTGAGATTGCCCCATCTATGTTGGTACATCAACTGATGTTGGTCTTTCAGGTCTTGGTTAGACAACCATATTGTAGTAGCTTGAAAGTAATTGGTCCCCACAATCTCATAGTAAGTGGCACTATTAGGAGGTGTGGCTTTGTTGGAGTGGGTATGGCCTTGTTGGAGGAAGTGTGTCACTTTTGGGGGTGGGCTTTGAACTTTTCTATGCTCAAGATGCAGACCAGTGTCCCAGTCAACTTCCTGTTACCTACAATATGTAGGACTCTCAGGTACTCTTCCAGCACTACATCTGCCTGCACTCTGCCATGCTCTCCATCACGGAAATAATGGACTGAACCTCTGAAACTGTAAGCAAGCTACCCCAATTAAATATTTTCTTTATAAGAGTTGACATAGTGTTCACTGTCTGTTGCAGAAAAAGCTTCTTTGGTGAGGGATAAGAGATACAAATATCTGTAGGTAAAATATAAAACAAGACAAAAAATAGATGCAGTTAGGAGTGGTTTTAAGAACGTGGCAGTAGTAGGTTCTCCTCTAGGGTACATGACCTCACCAGGAACTGATCGTTGGCTAGTTTACAGTACCCGGCATGAATTCTCTTCTATTGATCTGTCCTTAAGTCCAATTAGACAGCTGCTGGTTGTTCTCAATATATAAGTGCTACTATTGAATCCTTGAAGATATCGTCCTGGTCATGGCTCTGCTTCTCAGGTTTTGCAGCTGCTTTGCTCTTCTCCATGGCAGCCTGTACAGCACCCTCAGGTACTAACAGATAGTTATGAGGAAGGAAGTTTTTGGGTCAGTGCCAGCTATTGCCCTCCGAGTCCTGTGTCTGATGTGTGTAGTATTCAACTATAGAGGATTAATTTCAAGTTCTGAGAATCAAACAAGGGTAACAACAATGCACTCTATGGTTTTGAGTGTCTTGGGAGTCCCCTGATGAAAAAAACTTCAGGGAGGTTTTCCATGCTTGGCATTAGGGTTTCTATTAGTCTATGGCTTTAGAAGGAGCATTATCATTCCAAGTGTTCACTTTTAGGTAAATTTAATGACATGATTTCCAAGGAACAGGGGCAGCTCTCCCTTCTGCTGCAGCCAGTGAGAAGTGGGACCAATTCTGTGTAGCCCTTGGACATCAGGCGGCAGTCCAGAGCAGCGACACCCACATGCCTTTAATAGTAACATGGGTCACAGACATCTACACAGACCCCTGCTGCTGCATGGCCACAGACCAGACATAGCCCTCAGTGGCAATGCAGGCCAGGACTTCACCATGACCCCAGGTGGCTTCGCAGGATGCTAATATCACGCTGTTCCTTTCTACCCTCTCCAGATCCATCTCTCTTCATTGCACTCAAGCTGCCCAACTTCTCTTTCTCTCCCATCTCTCCACCCTATACTTTCACACTGTAGCAGCTTGTATTGTGGGCTGGCCATGCATTTGGGCGGGGTCTCTGGTGTCTTCTTCCCGTCTACTCTGCATGGTGATAGACAGGGCCTCTAGGTGTCTTCAAGTGTTTGTCCAAGCCAAAGTTTCCAAAGGAAATAAATCTCTGGCTAAAGTTTGACACAACATGGGTACAACTATAATTCAACATAGAATTGTCCGGTCTCATGGCTGAACTGTCACCACATTCAGTTGAGAGATTAGCAGGAATGCCAATGATGAGAAATAAACACAGTAGGGCAGGTCCAGCAGATGTGCGTCTCCATTCTACAGGCACTGATCTTCTTGGGCTAGGTGGGAGAGCTAGCCTTGGAGACATGAGAGCAGGAGAGTGGGCTCTGCCCCTAATGAGCTGCAGCACTCAGGAGAGTGGATCCTTCACCTCTTGCACCTTGCCTGAGTAACACAGTAGAGCTGGCCCTGGTGATGTGGGTGTAGGTGAGCCATCCCTGAAGGCATGAGAGCTAGGGAACTGACCCCACCTCTTGATGGCTGCAGGATTGGGTGAGGGACCTCAACCAGACCAAGGACTCATTGCAACGAACATTTGCAAGTGTAGATATATGGACTAAAGGGTATACTGTATGACTCACTGTGACATACTACAACTTCCAAGATGAGGTTGTTTTTAAATTTTATTTTAAGTTAAGTGGCAGGTTGCAAGGGCAGAGGGCAGATATGAAGAGACAGGGCGATGAGTGGGATTGGGGTGCATGATGTGAAATCTACATAGAATCAATAAAAAGTTTTTAAAAAATGATGTTCCCTATGTCATTTTCAAACATTCTCAGTGTTATTTTTCGCTCCTCTACCCCTCACCCTGAGTGTTGCCTTCGGTCTTCCCTCCACTGTTGAGGTCCCTCTCCCAATTTTTTTCCATCTGCCCCTTTGTTTCACCCCCATCTAGATGTCCTCTCTAGAGCTCCTCCTCTGTGCCTATCACGATGGTCACTTTTTATTTTCCTGACTCCAGGTTATGTACTCACATCTAAAGATTTAAAATTAGCTAGAATCCACAAATCAGAGAGCAGAGCAACACTTACCTTTCTGCTTCTGGGACACTTCAATAAGTATAATATATTTTAGTTGTATTTATTTAGCTGCAAATTTCATTTTTCTTTGCTACTTAATAATATTCCATAGTGTACATGTATCACGTTTTCATCATCCATTCATCTGTTGAAAGGCAGTTAGGCTGCTTTCATTTCTTAGCTATTGTGAATGGTGTAGCAATAAAAGTGGCTGAGAAAGGCTCTGTAGAACAGGATGTCCCTTGGGCATATGAAGATGAGTAGTACAGGCGGGATAAGTGAGAGATCTTTTTGATTTTGGAGACTTTTCCACATTGATTTCCATAGTGGCTGCACAGACCTGCATTCCATCACTAGTGAATGAGGAATGAGAATTCCTCTCTCCTCCATCCTCACCAGCCTTGTTATCAGCTGTTTTCTTCATCTTAGTCATTCAGACTGGATGAGATGAATTCTAAATGTAATTTTATTTTACATTTCACTAGTTGCTAAGGCTTTTAAACATTAAGTATTTCATAGCCACCTTCTCCTCTTTTTTGTATGTTCAGATGTATAACCTATTATTGAATTGGGTAATTTGTTTTCTTGATTCTTTGTTTTTTGGTATATATACATATATATGTATATATATTCTGATATTAATCTTCTGTCAGAAATATAACTGGCATAGATTTTCTTGAAGTATGTGGGGTTCTTCTTCATTTGACAAGTCAGTATTTTAGCATGCCTGATCCAACACTGGGTGAGACCACTGGCTTGTATTTTTAAATTTGTTAATGTTATTATTATTGACTTTGTTGTTGTTGTTATATGTGCATGCACGCATGTGTGTTGCAGCTACGCATATGCCATGTTGCATTTGTTGAAGCCAGAGGACAACTTTTGCTTCTCTTGCTCCTCCTTTCTCTTTCTAAGTTCAGATCATGAGGCTTGTGTGGTTAATATTTTACCAGTTGAGCCATCTCCTTGCCTCCTCTGGTCTATTTTAGGCAGCCTTGCCAGTTATTATGTATTCAGTCCCTAATGACTGAATTAGTAGCTGAAAATAATATGAATTTTCCTGTTTGTATGCTTGCATAATTAAAACTTCCCAACATGTGCAAGATGAGATATGAAACTAACCTAATTCTCCATCCCAGAGTTATCACTACATGTAAGGAAAACATGGTACCTGTTTCTCCAGTAAATGCCCACTTGAGAAAGAAGACTGTGAAACTGTATTACAGAGTTCTAAAGACAGACAGCTTCTTCAGCAGGAATGGTGTCCCGGCTTTCTTCTTTCTCTGTTCATCAATCCTAAAACATACTAGCTTTGTATGTCCTCAATTCTAAATTGTGTTCTAGCTAGCTTTATCAACTTGATACAACCTAGATCCATCTGGGAAGAAAGTCTCCTGAGGAATTGCCTATAGCAGTAGTCTTCAACCTTCCTAATGGTGTGACCCTTTAATACAGTTCCTCATCTTACAGTGACCCCCAACCATAAAATTATTTTATTGCTACTTCATAACTGTGATTTTGCTACTGCTATGAATGATAATATAAATCATTGCGTTTTCTGATGGCAACCCATGTGAAAGGGTTGTTAGACCCACAAAGGGATTTCAACTCACTGGTTGAGAACCACTGACCTAGACTGACATATAGGCATGCCTATTGGTGATTGACTTGTTTGTTAATTAATGGAGAAGGGTGCAGTCCAGTTTAGGTGGGACTACTCCTAGATGTGTGGTCCTGGGTTGAATAAGAAAGCTAGCTAAGCATGAAACCCCCGAGTAAACCAGCAAGTACCATTACCCCATGATTTCTAACTCAAGCTTCTGCTTGAGTCCTTGACACTCTGTAATTATTGACTATTACCTAGAAGTATAAAGCAAATAAACACTTTGTTTCTCTAACTTTTAATCAGAGTGTTTTATCACAGCAATGGAAACAAATCTAGAATGCCTCATTATCCTTTAATTCACCCAACTTGAAACACTAGTAAGACCTGGTCAAGTGGTATTCACTATTAATACAGAATGTCTAGTGAACTTAGATATGTCTCATCAAAAGGTTTTCCTGATGATCTTTGGGGATTTATGGGACTTATGTATAATCCCCATAGATTTTCTCCTAGTGAATATTTGCTACTTCAGAAATCTCTTTTCTCTGATTTTTTAAATTCCTTGTGATTCCAGACCTGATGTTGCTCTACTCTTTGAATTTACAGGGCAGCCTGTGACATAACCACATTGTATCTCAAGTTCCAAAACTGAGACTGGGAGAGATGGCTCAACAGCTAAGAGTACCTGCTGAACGCGGAGTGAACCTTGTTCGCAGTGCCCAGAAAGCAGCTCACAATCACCTGTAGCTCCAGTTCCAAAGTGTTTGATACCCTCCTCTGGCCTCTGCAAATATGTGGCATGCATATGGTGCATATAAGTAGATGCAGGCATAACATTCATATACATAAAATAAAAAAGCTTAAAAAATCAAATCAAGATACTAGTTACATAAACATTATAATCAAAGCCTATTTGATATCTATTTTAGATATTAACATTTTTCTTCAAGCAATATTAAACCTGTATCACAATTAAAGACATATAATAGAGATAGAGTAAATCAAAATTGTTAAATAAGGAATATTTGGATTTTTAACTTCCATATGGACCACTAAGTCTATCACTGGGAAAAACACATACTTCATATATTTGAAAATGTGTACGTTCAAAGATATGACTGCATATTTAAATTCATATATGATAACACTCATGATGTTTATATATAAGTAGGTATGTTTATAATTCATATTGTCTGTGGATCAATGACAGATAGTTCATTAAGAATTACAGAGTCAGCAGCCAAAGTAACAGCTTGCACTGGTGCCCCAGCCTTCAATCTCAACAACATAACGTAGTATGGGACAGATGGCACTTCCACATGCAGTGGACCACACTGTAAGAGAATGATCCCTCCTGAAGAGAGACTGAAGATGGCATCATTCTGAATTGACTTGGGGATGCAGAGCTCTATATGCTTGGTTCTGAGTCTTCCCCAGAGACAAGGACTCTATAGCATCTCCCTTTGCAAGGTTCTTTTGAAACTGGGAAGGTCACAGATATATGTAATGGTTTTTGCTCAAGTTCACGCCTTTTCCCTTCCCTGCGATTCCTCCCATGTCCCCACTCCACTACCTCTTTCCCTGCAGAGATTATGCTTTCTTCTTTTCAAATTTGTTGTGTCTACTTAGTGCTGCCATTACGGGCATGGGCAAAAGAATGGGGCTTGGAAAGTCTCTCAGGAGCTACACCCTCAAAAAATCTGACTCTCCCTAATGTCTTTGTATGTAAACATCACTGACTTACTCATAAGTCTCTTTATTTATGATTTAGCTAGACTATGCAGAATTGCTATGGAAGATTAGCTTTCAGAGTGTCAATTTAGTTGTTCACGGGGGAAAAAAGGTGATTTTTTTATAACTTTTAAAAAAGATAGAGTGAGATGCTTTATCCTAAAATGACAAAATAAATAATTCTAAAAAGAAAGAAAGGAAAAGCTATTGCAACCGTGCAAAAAGGGTCTCACATAAAATTGGTCTAGTGTCAAAGTCAGCATGGATGCAGCAAAAAGGCACAGTGAATATAAATGGATGGCAACTACTAAGAGGGAGAGTGAGGCAGGTTTGAACTTCTTAATCTCCACAGTATTGCTACTGGAAGATGGACCGGTGGTTGAGTACCAGAGTCGGGGCCAAGAAACTTCTTCAGAAATAGGTGATGGAGAGTAAAATTTTTTTATAAGAATAGTTGCTAATAGTGTGATTTTGATTCATAGTTTGTTTGGTTTACTTCTTTTGAAACAGGTTTTTTTCTAGGTAGTTCAGGATGGCTTTAAACTAACTACAGAGCAGAGGCTGACCTTGAATTCATGACTGTCCTGGCTGAGCTGCCTGGTTGCTGTGATTATAACCCTGCACTACCACACCCATATCTAAAATTATATTCCACAAGGGAAGATACAGAGCCCAGATTGAAGGCTGTTTTAAAAAATGCTCAGAGGAACTGGATGGAATTTTGGTCACTCGAATGCAAGGACAATGATTTCGCTCAAAGAAAGACCAAGAGGCTCTTTCTGGTGTGGAAAACACCTGGAAGCTGAAGCACCTGGGGGCAGGGAGGGACCTGGGGGCGGAAGGCTCCTGGGGGCGGGCGGAAGGCGCTTGGGGGTGGAAAAGCACTTGGAAGCAGCACCCTTCATGAAGCTCACAATTTGATCCAGTGGAATTGATAAAGTGTACACGGGGTACCTGCTCCTTCTGCTCAATTCCACTTGTGAATTAAAGCAAACGAAAGGCTCAGTTTATATTAAAGCAAAAGGAAGTATTAAACTCCTACAAAATTTATAGTTCGGGATGACAAATACAACAGCAAGTAATTTTAATCAAGTTTCTCAGTTCCCTAAGCATGGCTATAAATCAATGGAAATGAATAAGTTGGCAGTTTGTTTTTAAAATTCATTTTTAAACATCTCAGCTGAAAAAAATGAAATCTTCAATGTAAATAACAAGTTAATCTAAACTATAACTCACTGAATATGTTCAGTTCTCATCTGTAGTAGCTGTGAGATATTTCCCCTCTATGTATAAAACAGATCTTTTCATAGTAAACACACCAGAACCTCCCATCCTTTCTAATTTTGTGTAAATTTTATTATTTTTGTTAGGAGGCTAGATGTTTTAAGAATGTGATTCACTGAATGGCTTAAATAAAATTACAACAGAGTTTTAGGCAATGAAAATGATTGATAGGTTAGCATGAAGGCTTATTAAAATCTGGAGGTTAATGAGGAAATCAGTTAAAGAAAAATATTAGGATCCTTTATAAGGAATCCAAATTCATTTTTATCCATGAGTTTTTGTAAGCAGTGTAAGAAGTGGACAGCATGTATTTAAGAATGAGTGTGTTTTACATGGCAGAGAGTCTCCAGAGTTGCTATAATAAACTACAAAAGGCAACCTACCCTCTATTTCTGGGTGCCAGGAATCTGAAACTAAGAATTCAGTAAGGATATGCTTGGCTGTGTAATTAATAGACAGGAACATTTTCAAGTCTCCTCATTTTTCATGACTTTACTGTAATCTTTGGTATTTTTACATGCATTCTGCAGCTCCTCTCCTACCTGGTCATCTGTTTATTTCCTTCTCTTATAAGATAGCCATGTTGTTAACATCTCTACCCTACTTCAAAGTGCCTTTCACTAAATTCTTTAGATCATCAGCAGCCCCATTTACAAATAGCATTACATTCTGAGATGCCCAAGGTTAGAGTTTCAAGATACCTCTTATTTAACACAATTGATTCCATAATAGAAGGAATAGGATACTGATGAAGGACCCCATGTTCCTGAAATTGCTTTCATCAAAGCATTTTCATGGAAAGGTCTATGTATTGGTGATTAGATGTAAGGGAATAGGAACTGATTATCACTTTGAAAATTAGCTCAATTCTATGTCATTTCCTATAAAGATTTTCCACATGGTATGAATACACAGATATATTCAAGGTAGAAGGAATATGTTAGTAAAAATAAATTCAATATTAAATAAAATGCCTAAAGTACATCACAATGTTATTAGATAAAATAAAATATTTTATACCTGTAGACAAATATCTAAACAGTCTTATTAAAAAAGAAACACAGAGCCAAATACAGAGTTAAAGCCTAAACGATAAGAGCAAGAGCCACGACTCCCTTTAGCTTACCACTCGCTGTTGTCCTTCCCCTGAGAGAGAGAGACCTTCTTCCTGTGTGTCTTGTGTTTTATTGCTTTCCTGTTCTGCCTTCTCATTTGGCTCTAAACCCAGCCACATGACTTTCTCATCACTGCGTGTCTATACAGACCTCTTGGTCTCCATGGTTGGTACTAGGATTAAAGACTCAAGGGTCACCATGCTTGACTGTGTTCTTGACCACACAGAGACGCTGCCTGCCATGTGATGGAATTAAGGGCATGGGCTACCACCACCTGACTTCTATTCCTGGCTTGCTAATGACCTCTGATCTCTAGACAAACTTTATTTATAACATACAAATAAAATCACATTTCAGCACAATTAAAATATCACCACATACATCATTAAAATTTAATTTATAAAATATTACAAAAATAATTTCTTATAATGTTAAGTAATAAAATGAAAAAATATTAGGATGAAACAGGAAGAGCATGAATTTGAAGCCAAACTGTGTACCCAGCTACCACCAACTCCTGCTATATTACCACAGCAGGCTATGAATATTCTACCATAACTGAAGCACAAGAAAAAAAGACATTAAAATCACCTACATGAAGATGGCAGAGGTTCTTAAAGAGAAAATGAATAAATCCCTTAAAGAAACCCAGGAAAACAGAAACAAAGAATTGGAAGAAATGAATAAATCCCTGAAAGAAAGCCAGAGGAGGGACATTTGAAGGAAATGAATAAAACTGTTCAAATCTATAAATGGAAATAAAGTAATAAAGAAAACACAAAGGGAATTCTGGAAATGAAAAACTTAGAAATTCAATCAGGAACTACAGGAAGCTTCAGCAGCAGAACACAAGAAATAGAAAAGAGAATTACAGGTATTGAAGATATAATAAAGGAAATGGAAACATCCCTCAAAGAAAAGTTAAATCTAAAATATTCCTGACCCAAAACATCCAGGAAATCTGGAACATTCTGAAATGGTGATTGAAAGTTCCATGGGTGAAAAAACTAAGATATTCTGTCTACAAATCCACTCCTACAAAAGGTTCTAGAAGGAAAAAGCTAACCTAAAGAGGTTAACTACACCTATGAAAATACAGGAAATATTGTCACACAAGCAAATCAAAGAAGGAAACCAAAAAAATACACACACACACACACCACCACCACCAGCACTACCACCTCCACCACCACCACCACCAACTCCACCAACACATCGATCACTACCACAACAAACAACAAAATAACAGTAATCAATACACATTGGTCATTGATATCTCAATATCAATGGTCTCAATTCCAAAATAAAAAGATACAGACTAATAGAATTTATGTAAAAACAGGATCTGTTTTTCTGCTGCATCCAAGAAACACATTTCAGCATCAAACCAAACCTAATCAAAGAGATAGGGAAAGACACCACACACCAAAACTAATCAAAGAGATAGGGAAAGACACCACACACTCATCAAAGAAAAAAATTCACAAAGATGACATTTCAATTCATAGCATTTATTCCCCAAATACAAGGACACAAGGGCACCCATTTTTGTAAAAGAAACATTACTACAACTTAAAACACATATTGACCCTTATCCAACTCTCAACAATAGACAAGCCATCCAGACAAAAAAAAAACCAAACAAACAAACAAACAAAAAAAAACCAGAAATTCTGGAGCTTACAGACATTATAAACCAAATTCTACCAAAAAGATATTTACAGAACATTTCACCCAAACAGAAAAGAGTATACATTCCTTTCAGCACCTCATGGAACTTTCTCCAAAATCGGCCATATACTTAGACACAAAGCAATAGATAACAAGAAAATTGAAATAATTCCTTGCATCCTATCTGGCAACCATGGATTAAAGCTACACATAAATAACAAGAAATCCAACAGAAAGCTTCCAAACTAATGGAAACTGAAAAACTCTTTACTGAAAAATGAGTCAAGACATAAAGAAAGAAAGAAATTAAGCCTTCCTAGAATTCAATGAAAATGAATACATCACATACCCAAACTTATGGGACACAATGAAAGCAGTGCTAAGAGGAAAGTTCATAGCACCAAGTACATACATTTAAAAAAGAGAGAGAGAAAGAGAGAGATCTCACACTACTAACTTAACAGCACACCTGAAAGCTCTAGAACAAAAAGAAGGGAACACATCAAAGAGGAATAGACAGGAAGTGATAAGCAAACTCAGGGCTAAATAAAAGAGAAACAGAGAACAGCACAAAGAATCAATGAAATAGAGCTGGTTCTTTGAGAAAATCAACAGCATAGACAAACCCTTATCCAAACTAACTAAAAGACACAGAGAAAACTGTTGTTCAAATTGGCTAAAAGACCAAGAAAGAATATTAAAATTCTCAAAATCAGGAAAGGGAGACATAACAACAGACATCAAGGAAATCCAGAGACCCATAAGGACATACTTTAAAAACCTGTGCTCTATCAAATTGGAAAAACACAAAAGAAATGAATAATTTTCTGGATATATACCATTTACCAAGGTTAAATCAAGATCAGATAAACAATTCAAATAGACCCATAACCCCCTTAGTGAAGTAGAAATTGTTATTAAAAGTTTCCTAACCAAAAAAAGCACAGGGCCACATGGCTTAGTTCATAATTCTGGCAGACTTTCAGAGAATAGCTAACAATCCTCCTCAAATTATGCCAGAAAATAGAAACAGAAAGAACAGTCCCCAATTCATTTTTATGAGGCTGTAGTTACTCTGATACCTACTTAATCATCTACTCAATGTCTCAACAAAGAAAGAGAATTGCAAACCAATTTCCCTTATGAATATATATGAAAAAATACTTGTAACATGAATTGCTAAATGGTCTTATTAATAAAAAACCTGGAGGCAGATATAGGGCTGAATGCTGAAAGATCAGAGGAATAGAACAAGCCAGCCACAAGGAAATCCTCAGCCCAAGAGAGCTCCTTCCTGTATACTCATGTCTATATACTTTTCTGTGCCCTGCCATCTTACTTCCTTTCTCTACCCTGCTACATCACTTTTACTTTTCACCAAGCTCTATCACTACCTGTCTGTCTGTACAGACCTCAGGACCTCTATGGTTAACTAGTGCTGGGTTTAAAGGCATCTGCCACCACATCTGGCTCTATTCCCAGTATGGCCTTGAATTCACAGAGTTTTGGATGAATCTCTGCCTCCTGAATGCTAAGATTAAAGGCATGTGCTACCACTGCCTGACTTCTATGTTTAATACAGTGGCTGGCTTTGTCCTCAGATTCCCAGGCAAGCTTTACTTGTTAGAGCACAAATAAAATATCATCACAAATACTCAATAAAACACTTGCATACTAAATCTAGGAACACATCAAAAAGATACCCACCATGATGAAGTAGGCTTTGTCCCACAGATGCAGGTATGATTCAATATATGAAAATCAGTAAGTATAATCCATCATATAAAAAAACTGAAAGAAAAAACTATATGATCATCTCATTAGATGGAGAAAAGGCCTTTGACAAAATGCAACATCAATTCATGATAGAAGTCTTGGAGAGATCAATGATACAATGAACATACCTGAATACAATAAAGGCAATTTACAGAATGCCTATAGCCAACATCAAATTAAAAGGAAAGAATCTCAAAGCAATTCCACTAAAATCAAGAATAAAACAAGGTTGTCTACTCCCTGCATTTCTATTCAAAATAGTACTTGAAGTTCTAGCTAGAGCAATTAG
Source organism: Peromyscus aztecus (assembly GCA_902168405.1). NCBI lineage: Eukaryota > Metazoa > Chordata > Mammalia > Rodentia > Cricetidae > Peromyscus > Peromyscus aztecus. The sequence continues at coordinate 2,930 of CABHPQ010128982.1, read as the reverse complement.
ACAAGTGAAGGAGATCAAGTAGACAAGGGATACAAATTGGAAAGGAAGAGGCTAAAGCATCATTATTAGCAGAGGCTACAATACTATACATAAGTGACCCTAAAAATATTACCAGGGAACTCCTACAGCTGATTAACACCTCCAGTGAAGCGGCTGAATACAAGACTAATTCAAAGAAATCAATAGCCCTACTATATACAAACGACAAATGGACTGAGAAAGAAATTAGGGAAGCAACATCTTTGACAGTAGCTTCAAATAATATAAAATATCTTGGTATAACTATAACCAAGCAAGTGAAAGACTTGTATGATAAAACCTCCAAGTTTTTGAAGAAAGAAATTCAAGATGTCAGAAGATAGATCTCCCATGCTCAAGGATTGAAAAGATTAATATAGTAAAAATGTCCATCACACCAAAAATAATCTAGATTCAGTGCAATCCCCATCAAAATTCCAACACAATTCTTCACAGATCTTGAAAGGACAATTCTTAACTTCATATGGAAAAAAACCCAGAATAGCTATAACAATACTGAACAATATAAGAACATCCTGAGGTATCACCATTCCTGACTTCAAGCTGTACTATAAAGCTTTAGTAATAAAAACTACATGGTATTGGCCTAAAAACAAATACATTGATCAATGCAATGGACTTGAAGATCTAGGCATGAATCCACATACCTATCTATGCACACCTGATTTTTGATAAAGAAGCCAGAACACACACTGGAAAAAAAGATGTCATCAACAAATGGTGCTGCTCAAACTGATCTGCACGTAGAAGAATGCAAGCGGATGCATACTCATCACCCTGCATAACACTCAAGTCCAAGTGAATCAAAGACTTCAACATCAAACCAGACACACGGAACCTGATAGAAAAGAACATTTGGAATAGCTTGAATGTTTTGGCACAGGAGATGACTTTCTGAACAAAACACCGATACCATAGACACTACAACTGGCGACTAATAAATGGGACCTCGTGAAACTGAAAAGCTTCTCTAAGGAAAAGCACACTGTTATTTGGAAAAGTGCTAGACTACAGAATGGGAAATATTTTTGAACAACTCCATATCTGACAAAGAAGTAACATCCAAAGTATATAAAGAGCTCAAGAAACTAGATATCAAAAAATAATACAATTGAAAAATGGAATACTGACCTAAACAGAAAATTCTCAATGGAAGAATATCAAATGGCTTAAAAACACTTAAAGAAATGTTCAATGTCCTTAGTCATCAGGGAGATGCAAATCAAAACTACTTTGAGATTCTATCTTACACTTGTCAGAATGGCTAAGAACAACAACACAAATGTCAGCTCATGCTGGCGAGGATGTGGAGTAAGGGAATACTCCTCTGTTGCTGGTATAAGTGCAAACTTGTACAGCCACTATGGAAATCATTATGGTGGTTCCTCAGAAAATTGAGTATTGATCTGCTTCAAGACCCAGATATACCACTCTTGGGCATATACCCAAAAGGTACTCCATCCTATCAAAAGGACACTTGCTCATCTATGTCCATTGTAGCTTTATTCACAATAGCCAGAAACTGGAAACAACCTAGATGTTGCTCAACTAAAGATGGATAAAGAAAATGTGGTACATTTATACAATGGATTATTATTCAGCTGTTAAAAATGACTTTATAAAATTTTCAGGGAAACAGATGGAACTAGAAAATCTTTCTGAGTAAGGAAACCCAGACCCAGAAAGACAAATATAGGTACTTATTCACTTATAAGTGGTTATTAGTTCTTAAGTGAATGATTGGTAATCAAGCTACAGTCTGTAGACCCAGGGAGGTTAGGTAAAGAGGAGGGGTCCAGGAGAAGGCATGAATCTCTTTGGGAGGGGAAAATAGAATATGTTTTGTGGGTAGACTGGAGGCAAGTGGGGATAGGAGTGGGAGGGCCCATGTGGGAGAGAGATGGGATGGTGGGAGAGAGTATGGGGAGAGAAAGTTGGAATGGGGTGCATTTGAGTACACTGTGGAAACCTAGTGCAGTGGAAACTTCCTGACATATATGAGGGTGGTCCTAGTGAGGACTTTTAGCTATGGGACACACAGAGTCTGAACTAGCCATCTCTTGTAGCTAGGCATTGCTCCCAGTGGCAGGACTAGACTGCATTCAGTTGAGTTATTGGCAGAGGGGGGTCCCAAGCAGATCTCCAAACATTCCAGGCTGATGCTAGAATTGTGGGTTGCTCTACACAAATGCACAGTGGGACTCCATTGCTGGGGCAAAATCCACATAGCTAAATTGACATAGAGAGGTTGAGCTGGTGCCAACATGGAACCTTCATCCCTATGTTCCAATCTGTTTGGTGCTGGAAGACACTCTATAGACTACCAAAAGACAAATGTGGACATTAACCCAGCCACAAAACCTTTGACCTAAAATCTTTCCTTCCTACAAGATGGGCTGAGATAATTGAGGCACAGAACTTGTGGGAGAGGCCAACCAATGTTTGGTTTAACTTGAGACCCATACCATGAAAGGGAGCCCATGTCTGACACTGCTTGAATGGCCAAGAACTGGACTGGATAACCCAGAAACCTCAGGTGGAACCAAGTACAACTAGTCAAAAAAAAAAATGAAATGATTCCTTATGATATTCCTGCTGTACTCATAGCTGAGTGCTTTGCCAAGTAGTTGTCAGAGAGGCTTCGCATCAGATGGGAGCAGATGCAGACACCCACTCTCAGATATTATGCAGAGAGAGTCTAAACTGGAAGTCTCCATTGGGCACCTCCCCTTGGAGCTCAGGGACCTTGGAAGATGGGGTAGAAAGATTATAGGAGTCAGAGGGGATGGAAGACACCAGGAGAACTGAACTGGCCCACTGAATCAGCTAAGCAGGGAACAAATGGGGTCACAGAGACTCAAGCAGCAAGCACAAGGCCTGCATGGGTCTGC
>CABHPQ010128979.1:0-14528 GCA_902168405.1 Peromyscus aztecus | reverse complement strand
AGAAAGAAAGAAAGAAAGAAAGAAAGAAAGAAAGAAAGAAGGAAATAAAGAATTTGAGGCCAGGGTAACAGAGTGAGTCTCAATAAATTAATTAATATTAATAAATAAAATAAATAAAAGCACTTAAAACTCAGAGGAAACTTCCCAAAGTGCCACTCTCCAGGTTGGTGATCTTGGATAGCAAAACACCGGTCTTCTTTTGGGAAGTATGTGTTGAGTACTTCCCTTTAGGCACATCCACATTAATGACTTCATTTTCTTCTCATGTAAGGCAGGAATTACTTGTTTCCACTTGAGACAAGTTAAACGGTGCCCAATGAATGTGTGTGATATAAGCAAGTATGCAGACTCAGTCAGTGGCAAGGCTCTCTGACTTTCTACCAAGGTTTTGAATCAGATGACTAGATTAACCTATAAACGGCATGCATGACATTTATCTCCTAAATACAATATAGACATTAGTAATCAATCACTGAGCCCAAATGAACCCTAGGAATCTTCTTCGCATGTTAGGCACCTATGTGAATTGAAATCAATTTGTCTGACTGAGCCATCCTGGCACTGGGCTGCCAGAGAATGCTTTTGGGGGCACCAACCTATTGGTGGTCCCTCCCAGTCTGCAGCATTTCTCCCCATTTCTCTCAAGGCCATTACCTTTGACCTTGCCCTTGTGTTGTTCTGAGAGATGCTCTGTCCGTGTCCGGGTGATGAGCTCCACATTGGAGGCCCCATATACCTGAGGACAGAGAGGAAAGGGCTTGGAGACAGCTCTGGTGCCCGCTCTCTAGGGAATTCTAAACACTCCCTCCAATAAAAGTCTTGGAGGGGATCTTTGCCCCAGTCTCTAGGCATGCAGGCAAGTAAATACAGCAAATTATTCATCCATTTACTTATTCATTCAACAAACGTTTTTTGTTTTTTTGTTTTGTTTTGTTTTGTTTTTTGTTTTTTTTTTCGAGACAGGTTTTCTCTGTGTAGCTTTGCGCCTTTCCTGGAACTCGCTTTGGAGACCAGGCTGGCCTCGAACTCACAGAGATCCGCCTGCCTCTGCCTCCCGAGTGCTGGGATTAAAGGCGTGCACCACCACCGCCCGGCTCAACAAATGTTTTAATGGTACTTGGGACTGAATTCAGGGCCTCTCATACACTAGACAAGTGCTCTACCACTCGGCGGCAGCTCCAACCTCAGCTATCAAACATTTTGAAGGAGCAGTTAGATGCCAGCCATTTTGGTAGGCATCAGGGGTACAATGGTGAACAAACCCCTGCCCCTTTGAGAGTCACAGTCTAGTTGGAAAGACAAGAAAATGTACAGTTATAAAACAGTGAGATACATGCCCTACTGGCCCGGGGGGGGGGGGGGGGACCCAAGGCCCCTTATCTGAACATATAAAACCAGGGAGGGCTTCCAGGAGGAGACAATATGTGCAGAGCCTTAAAGCCTTTGTCAATGCCTTCATTCATCATGTGCTGGTCAGGTGGTGTCCCACCCACAGTGACAGTTTTTTAGAGGCCTGGCTTTGAGGTCAGGTAGGCAAGGTATGATCCTCAGCTCTGCTACCTATGACTGCACATCACCTGTGTTTCAGTGAACCACCATAACCCTCATGATCTCATCTACAGGCAACCCCTACTAACTTAGTGGAGTACTAGGATTTAATGGGGTGCTATGGAGAGGGCTCAGTCACATCTGTAAAGTGGGGAAGAGAGCACCTGCCTGTTGTGAGGAGGAATGTGGATAGTATAGGTTTCCCCACGCCCACACAGCACGTCAGAACAGAGCCTTGGATGTGAATATCCTAAAGACTCCCACAATGTCTATAGAGGAAATCTAGTAGTCACTGTATCTAGGGTAAACATTAGAATGTAACATTCTTTCTCACTGTATCTAGGGTAACAGTTGAGTGTGTTAGTGTTTGTTAAGGGTACCTAGACCTTGAAGAAATCATAGTAGAGAACAGTGGTTGTTCTCTATGCTTTGTAGAATTACTTTTCTGAAGGGTTTCCCATCCATGCATGACTTTGGTCACAAGACTATCCAGGCACACTTGGAAGTCTTGAATTATTGGGTACCGCAAACAGTATACACTAAGTAAGGACTAAAGGTTGTGGGGTGATGATTTCCTTCAGGGAACACATAGACCAAAGGGGCTTTGTTGTGAGGAACGTTGTATCCCAAACAGCCTTTGTGTACAATCAATAAATATGCTTCTGAACGGAGGTTCGAGGTTCAGTTCACAGAAACTGCTCCTCCCAGCTGCCAGAGAGCCTAAAACTACATTCTGGAGTGACTCTCCTTTTTGAGCAGCCCACACAATACAGAATGCCCGAAAACGCCCCTCTCCTGGAATGAGTTTTGGTTGTACTGCCCCTGTGCCCACAAGGCTGAGGGGAGTGGGTTGGGGGCCCTCGGCTCAGCATGGCCAAGCTCCAGAACCTGGAGCTGTGACCTCACCTTGGCTTCATACCCATTCACCATCTCTGTCTTCTCACTGCGCCAGCCCAGAATGCCAGTCTTGTTCCTGGGGAGATAGAGTTGCCCGGGTGAAATGGTCGCCCATCAGGCTAGCTTCAGGCTAGCCAGGATACACCGACTCACCTCTCAAAGGAGATGTTCTTGGTGTCAAGCTGTGTGGTGACAACAGGCGCAGTGAGCCGGCTCAGCACTTGCTCCTCAGTGGGTTGGGCAGCAGCCAGCAGCAGCTCCTGATCCTGCCCGGCCAGTGCCAGCGTCTCCATGTACACCACTCGGCGATCATGGTCAATTTCCATGACCACTGCACTTGTGTCTGCCCCCAGGAAACAGCACAGAGGTCAGAGTGGTCTGGGGCTGTCTACTGTCTCCCACCCTGCCCTATTTACGGCCAGACTGACCTTGACCCCTGAAGACAAAGCTGCGATTCCCTCTCTGCCAGGTCATATGGTCAAAGCCCAGAAGTGTGGTGTCCACCCTCAGGTTCTGCCCGCTCTTCCACACTTTGTAGGTATCACTAGGGCAGATCTTGGATACCAGGGGCACTGGGTAGAAGTGAAGGTCAGAAAGGGCTTCAGTTTCCTGGGCCAGCCCAGGGCACAGGAATGGAGTTGGTAGCACAGTCAGAAAAAGACCAGGGAACTCAAAGGGAGAAGCCCTTCCTTCAGCCCCTCCCCTCAATGTAGATTTGAGCCATCTGAGGTTGGGCACAGGGATGGCTCACACACACTGTCTCTAATACCCACTGTGTGTTCATTCACTCACTCAGCCGCTCACCCATGCTTTCAACAAGTATTTACTGAACACCAAATACATGCCAGGCACTGTTCCAGTCACTGGAGATAGACCCTGAACAAGGTAAGACTCTCGCCTGTTGGACTTTACCTTAGAGCAAATGACAGGCAAATCATTACAGAGGAAAAGAAACGATAGTGGAAAGGAGATAGCATCTGGGACAGTCCGGAAAGACCTGGCTGGGAGTTGGCACTGAGCTGAGGCTAGGTGGAAGGAACCCCACGAAGAGCATGGAACCACACTCCAGACAAAGTCCCCAGATCAGATCCAGCCCCTCTTACCCCAGCTAGTGAACTCCCATTTCATCTCCACGTAGAAATCCTGGGCCTGGGGGAAGATAGAGAAGGGGGCTGAGCTGGTACTGGAATCAGGATGTGGGGCCGCAGTGGGCAGGCGGAGAGCCGCCTCACCTTTCGAAGCTTCTCCAGGAGCATGGGGATGCCCGCCAGCCGCTTCACCACCCGCTGGTAGTCCCGGTACCGCAGCACCAGCTGCACCAACTCCAGGTCCCTGGTACTCACGGCCTCCTGCAGTACTGGGGGAGGGGAGGCCATGTCACAGGGTGAGACCCTTTGGCCCACTCCAGGGCACTCGATAAAGGGCCAAGATAAACAAGGGTGCCCACCTGTCCAACCACTGCGATTCTCCCTGCCCACATCTGCACCATGTGCCAAGAGCACACGGGCACATTCCAGGTGCCCCAGTGTTGTGGCCAGGTGCAGGGGCGTCCGACCACGGGGATCCAATTGTTCAATGTCCACCTGTGGAAGAAGTTGAGATGGAACCCTGGTCACTTTGGAGGCATCTGACAGGGGCCTCGCAGCACCTAAACTGGCAGCAGCTCTCTCTTGACGTCACCTGGTCCAGCTCACAAGGCCATGAGAGGGACCACATGATGAGCTGTGGCCCTGTGAATGGAGAGGGGCATGGGAGACAGGGGAAAGGACACTGGGAGAGGAGTGTGAGGGCCTTCCTTCCTGTGTGCTCGGCCTCCAGGGAGAGGTATGTCCTCCAAGGCATGGGCCTCCTGTGGAATGCAGGGCAGAGACTGAAGGTGGTCCATCCAAAGAGGCTGTTAGCCAAGGAGGATGCCTGAGGCTAAACCTGTCTAGTGGCCTCAGCCCACACTGTCATGAAGTGCCACTAATTTCCAGCATTGGCGTGACCGCTGAGTGACCGTTGGCAAACAGGCATGACCATACCTAGACATGAGTAGTGCACACACCCATAATCCCAGCACTGGGAAGGCTGAAGCAGGAGGATGGTGAGGCCAAGGCTAGCCTGCACTACATGGGGAGCAACACCCTCCTCCTGCCCAAATGCATTGGTTATGATCAAAGAACATGTTCACAGCACAACTTCAGCCCTGGGTTGTGCCTTCAGGCCCATGCACCAACATTTTTGCATAAATCCTGTGATTTCACGGATGATATTCCACTACGGGCAACTGCGTTGTGTTGTGAAAAGCATATGTGTTAAACATAAATATTTAGGTAGATCTCAGGAGTCTGGACGTCTAGTAAACTCAGTGAAGAGACCATATGTATGTTAACAGCTTTCCAAAACTTATTAAAGAGCTTCTCTCCCAACCCAGATGCGGTAACAAAAACTATACTGAAATGGATGGGGTTGCTATTGCTTCAAAATATAAGAAGTGACTGTTTTTAGACAACTGGCAACAGGTGTCTCTGACTGGGATTCCTGACCCTGTGGCTTCCCAGGACTTCTACCTGGCGGAACACCCTGAATTGCTGTTCAGAGAGGGGAGTCATCAGCAGACTTGGAGTTGTGGAGACAGACAGGAATCTGAGCAAAGTGAGACGTAAGAAGATGCAAAGCTCTGGAAAAGCGAGAGTTTTGAGGAAAGGGAGGGAGGAGGGGGAGGGGTGGGGGAGGGGGAAATGAAGGGAGAGGAGGGGAAGGGAGAAGAGGGAAAGGGAGAGGTTGCTCCTTTGCACAAGGGTCCCTTTGAGCCTTTAATGATTACCAAACCTCACACGCGCACAGTAAAACTCAACAAGATTATGCAAAACAGAGAAGCGGACAGATAACTCTCAAGGCTCACTGAGGGCAGCCATTCCCACTCCAGTCCGCCAAGAGTCTGTCAACCCCCTCTACTGAGTAGACAGTGCTGTGCCTTCTCAGCGGGGCTCCACGATCCCCAGAAAAGAGGCTCACCTGGGCCACTTGAATAGGATCACACTCAGTTGCAAATAATTTAATTAATTTGCTAAAGGGAGGCCTAATACTCTTTAAGGAAGATAAAGTTCAGATGTTTAATATATATCTATAAGATCCAACATCCAGCCGAAACTTGCTAGGGGACGCGAAGCTGGTCCTGGCATCCCAGCAGTCAAAGGCTAAGGAAGAGTCCAAAGCCAGCGTGGACTACTGGACTACGCAGTGACTGTCTCCAAAACCAACCCCCATGCTCTCGGGTGTCTGGTGTGCTGAGTGCCTCCCTTGCTCGTAGTCCTCATGCTTAAGCCTACATTCAATACCTTTATTAAACCCCAACTCAATGTCATAAAAAAAATAAATAAATAAATAAATAAATAAAAACCACCCTTCAAAACTTACTACCCACGTCACAAAGTAGGAAAGTCCGGTCTGTAATAGAGAGGAGAGAGTGTTCAGTAGAAACACTCAGAAATGAAAGAGTGACCATACAGTATGCTCAAAAGTTTGAGATTTTGGAGAGTTCTTTTGTTTTCTCTGGTGGTTGTTGTTGTTTTGCTTGTTTTTTGTTTTGATTTTTGGTTTTTTTTTTTTTTTTGGTTTTTTGGGGGGTTTTTTTTTTTTGTTTTGGTTTTGGGTTTTTTTTTTTTTTTTTTGTTTTGTTTTGTTTTGTTTTGTTTTTCAAGACAGGGTTTTTCTGTGTAGCCCTGGCTGTCCTGGAACTCACTCTGTAGCCCAGGCTGGCCTCGAACGTATAGAGATCCTCCTGCCTCTGCCTCCCGAGTGCTGGGATTAAAGCCGTGCACCACCACCACCCAGCCTTTTGTTAGTTTTTAACATGCTCTCGATGTGAAGCCCAAACTGGCATTGGCATGGCCCTCCCTCCCCTCCTCGGGTGGTTGTTGTTATTGTGGGAGGGAGGAGTTGAGACAGTCTAAGCTGGCCTCGAACTCACAGCTGAGGCTGACCTTGGATCCTGGATCCTCTCACCGCCACACACAGCTTGACATCTGGAATTAAAGGCCTGCTCTACTATGCCCAGCTGTAAATTTTTGTTTTAACTCACCCATTTTTTTTTTGAGGCAATTTGTTGTAGAAATGACTACAATGATAAGCCTTTAGAACCAAGAAATACAGGACCCCATTAAAAGTCGATGCCAGGGTCCCTCATCATCAGATGCTGGGAAAGTGCTAAGAAAACCGGAGGATCCTGATAGGAAGGAGGCCTGTATCAGTGGGACAAACAGAAAACACTTCTAACTTCTCGTTAGAAGTGATCAAGCCCTGACTCAGCATAATGAAACCTTACGGTGCTGGGGTGGAGGGAAGGAAGACTCTATATGTAAAACTCTATACCTAGGGAAAAGACTCTTCCAAAAGGAAGGGGAAACAGACTCTGTGGTAAGCCACAGCTCAGAGAACATACTGCCAGAAGACGTGTGGAAAATGGTCAGGTGGGAAGAAAATGATACCAGATGGGGACTTGGATCTACACAAAGAAATGGAGAACGCCAAAAATGTTAAATTTGCAAGTATAAGAATGTCAGTAAAATATTTAAAACCCACAAGAATAAAGAAGAGATGTCAGCAGATGAGACATCTCCACACGTCTTCAGAAGATGGAGAGTGGCTGAGACTCACCACTGACATAGTGGAGCAGAGAAAGCTAGGGCCCACACAGTTGGGGGGTGGGGCAGAGTAGCAAGCCAGGTTACCCCAAGCTCACCAGCATGGGGTGTCTGGACTCAGGGTCACTGATCACAGCAAGGGACGAAGTTATGGGGTGCATCACTGGTGACCAGAGAGACCAGCCCCTTGTACTGGATCCTGAGCTATCAGCAACCAGAACGGACTACCACTCTACCCAGGGAGGGCACTGAGTTCTTCCTTGGAGGGAGTAAAGACCGAAATGATCTCTGAATAGAGATATTTGGGGTTCCCATGATCCTGTAGCTTGCTGCCCAGTTGTTCTATGTGTCAGTGAGCTCCAAGCCCCATTCCCACACACATCCCTATAGCCACGTGGAACTGGACACGGAGGCAAAGTGTCCACTATGAAATCCACCAAATAGACAATGGGACCTTATGAACAGGGAGGAAACTGCCTCTGTAGGTAGTGAAAGGAATTTGGGGGTAGGGGCGGGCAGCAATTTGTATCCTCGGGAAAACATGAAAAGATCACTGAGTTCTCAGACCGAGGGCCCCTGGTCTCCTATCACTGGGCCTTTCCTCACCATGCTCTATCTTCCTCACCTTCCCGGGTTTGCTTCATTCCTGCACCGCACCCCCGGGCTCATCTCACAGTGGACAGCGCCTCACTTCGCTGCATTTTCAGGTTAATACAAATGGCATTGGCCGCCAGCGGCGGTGGCGAGATGCTCTGCAGTTAAAGGCACCTGCCACCAAGTCTAGTCCCCCAGGTTGATCTCAGGGACCTACATACTGAAGAGAGAGAACTGACTTCCAAAATTGTCCTCTGACCTCAACATGTGTACAGTGGCACACTCATGCCTCCCCCAACACACACACACACACACACACACACACAGAGAGAGAGACAGAGACAGAGAGAGAGAGAGAGAGAGAGAGAGAGAGAGGACAACTTTAACTTTTAAAAACAAAACCCATGCCTGCCCCCACCCCAGTGTTCCAGTAAGACTTCTGGCATGAAGGCACATGCTTCCTTACCACTGAGCTACACCTCAGCCTCCAGAACACCCCTCTGTTAACATCTTTATGCTCTCTCTTTCCTTCACCCTCCACATCTGCTCTATCCCCATGACCTGTAGGCTCAACCTTCAAGTAGACCTCGAGGCCCCTCGGTTCCCATCCACCTCAAGCCACCATGCTGCTCCCAGCCACCTCTCCTTCACGTGGCACTTGCCCTTACTGCTCACATGACCTCTCCTGCCTCTACATGACCGAGCTAAACTGAACTCAGGGGAGCTAGAGAGATGGCTCAGTGCTTAAGAGCATGGGCTGCACTTGGACTCACATCCAGTTCCCAGCACCCACATGATGTCTCACAACAACCCACTAACTCCAGTCCCAGGGGATCTGATGCTCTCCTCTGATCTCTGAGAGCACCAGGCATGCGTTCGACACACATACATGCCTACAGGCAAAACACTCATACTCATAAAAAAGACAAATAGATCTAAAATAAATAATGAAATTAGCACAAATCCCCCCAGTGGTTTTTCGTTTTGTTTTTAGTGTGTTAGTCTAGAATCCTAGCCTTGGACCTGTCGTGAAACTCTTTGCCCCACTCACTCACAGCCTTTGTCGTCTTGGAAATGATCCTTGGATAGCCCGGTATTAGGATTTTTACCCCCCAAGGCTCGTGTGCTGGAAGCCTGGTCCTTCCCAGCAGAGCAGGAGAGGAAGGTAGTGGATGGCTAAGGGCTGGGGCCCAGAGGGAGGTGATTCAGGCATGGACAGCACCGGGCAAGGACAGGCTCACAAGAGCAGGTCAGGTCTCCTGGGACTGGATCGGCTCCCACAAGAACGGGTCATTACAACCTGAGTTCAGCTTCCTGGCTCTTTGCCCCACCCCGCCCCCACGCTCCTTCTGGACGTGCTAATTTATTCACTGTGACACAGCCAAGGGGTCCTGGCCAGCTGCTGCTTCTGTGCTCTTTGAACTTTCCACTTTGACCTTTCCAGTCCCCAGAATTGTGAGCTACTACATCAACCTTTTTTTTTCTTGTAAAGTCTTCAGTTATGCTGGGGTTTTTTGGTTTTTTTTTTGGGGGGGGGGGATTTGTTTTTGTTTTGTTTTGGTGGTATGGGGGATCAAACCCAGGGCATGTCTTGCTGTCTGCTAGGCAAGTGCTCTACCAAGGGCCACACCCCAGCCCATCAGGAATTCTGTTAGAGCAACACAAAGTGAGTGTATAGAACCTCTCTCTCCCTCGAGGCTGCCACCCAAATGTCACCTGACATTAGTCTGCCCTGACAACCAACCTGAGGTGACGGTTGCTGCTTACCTCTCTGTTACCCCTTGTCCTGTTCCAGAGCTCGGCCAGCATCCCAGGCTCCTTCACTTTTTCAGTTTCCCCAACATCGCCTATCTTGTTCATCAGTGGCTTCCCACACTCTGGACAGCATCTGACATGTAACCAGTGGTTACACATGTGTTAAATAGATGTATAGATGACTACATTGAGGGTCAGGAGAAGGTTTTAAAAAGTGTATAAAAGTCATAAACCAAGAGATTTGGTTCCGGAAGCAGTTTACAGTTATAGAGGTAGGTATCGAGGAAGCGCCCAGTGAGGGTGGTGAGGCGGGTAGTGGAGGGATGGAAGGTGTTTCCTTAGAAACCCAGGAGCCAGAGACCAGCTCAGTGGACAGTAGTGTTGCTGTTCCAGCATGAGGGCCAGCATCCATGTCAGGGCGTTCACAGACGCCTGCAGCTCCAGCTCCCAGGGCCCTGATGTGTCTTCTGGCCCTCCAGTGCTTATATTACTAAAAATAAATCTGTTCGTTCTTTCTTTTCAGACCAGGTATGCTGGCGCTGGTGCATACAAAAACATGTGCACACATCATGACACTGTTTCAAACCACAAACGGGGTCAGCACTTTACACCTATGTTGTGACACACACTTGTGCATGTGGGTACTCGGCGCTACACACACACACAAATCAGTGTAATAAACATTTTTTTCTCTGTTTTTTAATTGTTATGTGTCTGGGTGTTCTGCCTACATGTATGTCTGGGCATGGTCTGTATGCCTGGTGCCTGTGAAGGCCAGAAAAGGGCATCGGGTCTCTGGAACTAGAGTTATTGATGGTTATGAGCTACAGTGTGGTTTTTTGTTTGTTTGTTTGTTTTTAACTGAACCCAGGACCTCTGCAAGAGCAGCAAGTACTCTTAATCACTGGGTCATCTCTTTAGCTTAGTAATAACTGTTTTTCAAAAAAGTAAATACATCTTGAAAATCATTGTTTGCTTTTGTGACAATTTCTCATGTAACCAGGTTGGCCTCAAATCTGCGGGGGCCCTCCTGCCTTGGCCCTCCTGCCAGGCTTACAGTGAGAGCCACCACACCCCGTTTATATCATTCTTTAAACTTGTGTTGGCAGGCCTTTACTTTTAAATACATCGGGAGCCTCAAAAAACAAGTGACCTTGCCCCTCTGGGTCCCTGAGCTGTGGCTTGGAGCTGTGAGGAGTCCCACAGACCCTACATAGAAGGGGGGAATGAATTCACTGTCTAAGGTGGGCTGGGTCCCCCGGGTCCTGACCTAAGTGCGGTTCTGAGCCATGAGGTGGGAATGAGGGAGAGCCACAGACCCTGGGCTGGTGGAGGAAGCCAGGGCGTGGTCACACACACACACACACACACACACAAATAAGTAAATGTAAAAAAAAGAAGAAAATTAGAAGAAGGAGGAGGAGGAAGAGGAGAAGAAGAGGAGGAGGAAGAGGAGGAGGCCTTCCCCCAGGGTTGCAGGTGAGCTGCTGGGCGTCCCCAGCTCCACCCTAGATGCCACTGCTGCTGCTGCTACAGACGCTAACAAGGCCCTAGGGAACTAGTGGGCACCCTGCCTGGGCCTAGGGCTCCTGTGGGCCTCAGCTCCCAGCTCTAGAGGCTAAACCTCCTGCAAGATGGATGCCTTTCCCACCCATCCTCCTCAAGACTGCTCCCAGCATCTGCCCTCAGGCAGCCCTGATTCCCATGTGGAGCCCATGCACCTATCCAGGGCCCAAAGCAGTTCTCCCCACCTAGCCAGAGCAGGACCTACCGCACAAGTGGCATGGTGCCCTGGGCCCAGGTGGGAGAATTCATTAATTCCCTCAGCAAAAGCTCACAGCTGTTTGTTTAATTGCTACAATGAAAAGGTTTCCATGAAACCCAACACCCGCCCTCCCCACAGAGAGAGTAGAGACTCCTGGACCCAGCAGGCTCAGAGGGAATCAAAGCTGAAGTCTTTCGGGTTTAAGAGCTGGGGCTCCCTGGGCAGAAGCCTCCTCGCCTCCACTCATGAGCACCCCTGTGCACACGCACACTGGTATGCACGGGTTCCAGAAGAAAGCATGCCCATCCTACCTACCCACCCGGTCCCTGTGTGCTCGTCACTGCACAGGCACAGGTGTGCCTCGCTGCTCCTTGGTTCTGCAGGAGTTCACTTGTGTAATGTGTGTTTGGTAATGGCAGACTCAGTCTAAACGTCCACATGCGCCAGCAGGGTGTTTTTCAAACTCTTTTATCGTGGACAGAAACTGTTTGCCAAGTAAAGCCTTAAAAGCACTTGCCAAATATACAGTAAGTCTGGGCACTGAAGAAGGGTGGGGGACCAAAGAGCCTTGGCCACTTGGCCTCCCCTCCTTCCCCTGCCACCCACTCCTCCTTCCCAGCCCGAGAGAAGATGGCTGGAGTCTGGTTTAGTCATTGTTTCTGAGAGCTGCCACCCAACAGGGGCCGTAGGGCCAGGCATGCCTGTGCTTTCTCAAGGGTGGGAGGGTTGAGGGTGTTTCCTCAGATGGCCTGGGGTAGGTACACGGATGACTATGGCCACTGGAGCAGTACTGCTGACTTGCCACCCTTCCATCCCCGCGTGGCCCATCTTCCATCCCAGAATGCATTGGTTTGTTTGTATGTTTTTGAGGTTTGTGGCTCTCTCTGCTGAACTTCCTAGCTTCCTAACTGTGGTATTACCCCCACACCCAGGACTACTTTAGAGTGAGGGAAGGTACCAGGTGCTCCCCCAAGGCCCCCAACATAACTGATACTTCTAAAAGGGCCTCGCCGCGCTCTAGGTAAATGGAGAAAGTGGGAAGAAGGACCATGGCAGAGGCAGCCCCAGGAAAAGGCAATGGTTCCCAAGGACCCTTTCAGAATCCTTGCTGTCAGGACGATCTTGTTCCCTTGGCCATCCCTGCCTCTTCACCCCGAGGGAATGAATGACTCCAGAACCTGGGCCATGCCAGGCAAAGGAGAAGGGACGTACACTGCTCTCTACCACCATCCATCCTGCCTGGCAGGGCACCTGACAACCATACTACTTCCAGGCTCCAGCTGGGCTCCTTCCTTGCATCCCAGCACCTCTTAACTGCTCAGCATTCCCAGAAGAGCCCCAGTGGCCGAGGCACTCTGAAAGCTCTCTGTTTGGCCCCACTCAGCCCTGAGCATTGCCAGGCCTGCCCACGGGAGGCCTCTGCAGGCCTCTGTTGGAGCAAAGCAGAGGCAGCTACGCCAAGCGAGGACCAGGGAGACCCAGCTGCCAAGTGCTTGAGGAAAGCCTGGTAGTTTTCTATGGTGGTTTGTGCCAGGAGCTTTAGAGGTCAGGGACCCCCTGCACACCATCTGGGATGCTAAGAGCCTGCAGGAGTGCTATCGTGACGCCAGGTGACTCACCCCCAAGTGTGTCTCCTGAGAAGACATCGTAATGCCCCAAAGATGAGACAGTGAACATCTGAATGCAAGCGTCACTCTGTGTCAGCCCTGGGGTTGGCACAGCCAGGGACTCTCCCATCGAGGCTAACTGGTACTCTGGAGGGAGGAATACCTGCTTGAACTCCTCAGGGATGAACAAGGGTTCATGTCACTGGTGCCCTATATTCTCCTGGCTTGGATCAAGGACAGGCAGGCAGATATCCATTTCAATGAGACATTAACGCACCAGGTCCAGAATGGGGTAAACAGGGTACCTAGCTACTATGGCATCCTGAGCATGAGGAGAAGAACGTTGTGAACAGTCCTGGCCACCATGACCTGCAGCAACTGAGGCTCCCCAGCAAGATGGCCGACATGAGGTCTGTCAACAAAGACCTACATGAAAAGGCCTTCTTCTGAGACAGACATTCCACTTCTTTCTAGTTTTAGGGAAAGGACCACCCACACCCTGTGGTTGAGGGAGTCGAGCTGAGACATTCTGGGGATTCAGTTTCTAGCCTTCTAACAATCCCTAGATCTGTGGGGGACTTCCTCGAGCAAGGAGAGTAAAGAGGAGCCAGAGAAGACAGGATTGGATCTTTTCATCTTAGATCTTTCCCAGAACTAAGTCTCTTCAAGGCAGGCATCGGTACCTTGTATTTACTTCTCAGGCTCTCTGACCTCCTGTCTTTACGAAGCTTTTATGACAGATAAACTAACTTGGAGAGGCCTTATGGAAGCAGAGGTGGAAAGGAAGTGAACCCCCAGGCCAGCCCAGAGGCTGGCAAGCCCAGATCATTTTATTATTAAATGAGAATGCAATGCAGAGCTGACTGCTGTAACTGAACTGGAGGCTCAGAGTGAATGCAGGCCGTCTGATGTCCAGCCTTGACCTCTTCCCTTGGGAATTAGGTCCTCATACTAAACTTCCATGATTGAGGAAGTGGGTCCACAGCCCCTAAGTCTCAGACCCTAATCAAGCTGGGAGGTCTGAATCTTAAGGAACTCAGGGCAACCTGGGCCCAGCTCTGCCCACCCCTTCCCCTGGGAAGAACAGAACTGCAGACTACTAACAACCTGTACCTGCCTTTGTCCTGAGTAATGGCTAAGAAACACCACCATTTCCCAGTCTTTCTGCTTGTTTTGGTTTTCGGATACAGGGTCTCACTATGCAGCCCTGGCTGCTCTGGGACATGAAGTAAACCAAGCTGACCTTAAACTTGCGGCAATCCTCCTGCCTCTGCCTCCCCAGTGCTGAGACTACAGGCATGCACCACCACTTCTGGTTCCCAGTCTTCTTTGAGGTCACTGCCCAGCCCAAAGCTGTCTGACCCACAGGTTTCTCTGACTGGCAGAAAGCAGGGAACCCATGTTCTGTGCAGAACCTCAAGTCCTTCCTGTGGGCCCCTCCTTGCTCCACGGTGAGACGGTAGGACCCTAGCACCAAAACACAGGAGAGCGCTTTTCAGCACCTGGACAAGGTCCTTTCCGGCTTTCTGGCAGGGTCTTCGCCACTCCTGGCTCTGGAGCCAGGGCCGGGAACGGAGGCATCCATAGATTCTGTCCACTCTAAGCAAACAGAGACCTCCTTCACCAGGAAGTGAGAGGGCCCTGGGTGGGGCTGGGACGCCTGAGAGTGCCACACAGCTTATTCCCCGATCCTGTGTGGGCCCCCTCCCCACGCAGGCCTTTCTTATCTCTGCA
>CABHPQ010128974.1:0-13576 GCA_902168405.1 Peromyscus aztecus | reverse complement strand
TAACTCTTAGAGTATACATTAATCTGATTTTGAAAATTGGGATTATTCCAAAAAAATTTTTGAGTGTGTGTGTGTGTGTGTGTGTGTATGCAAGCATGTGTGCATGTGTGCCTTCATAGCATTGGGATCAAGTATAGGTTCTTATGTGTGTTAGGTGACACTCTTGTGTGTGCTAGGTGACACTCTCGTGTGTGCTAGGTGACAGACTCTTCTTGTGTGTGCTAGGTGACAGGCTCTTGTGTGTGCCGGGTGACAGGCTCCTGTGTGTGCTGGGTGACAGGCTCCTGTGTGTGCTGTGTGAGCACTCTATCAGTACACCACCGGGTCCAAGATTTTCACTTCTAATTGTGAAATGAACACTTCATGCCAAAACATTTTGGATCAGGAGGAAATGTTTAGGTATGGTGGCAGTGGTTCTCACGGCTGTGTTTTCTATAGGAAGGGAGCAGGTCCCTGACATTTCTTCATTGCTCCACACTGGGCCATTGCCTCTTCCCAGTGCCCCAAGCATGACCAGAGGATTTAAAGCCAACCCAGGACTGAACCTGTTACCTTTATTCCCACAAGGAAAACTATTTTGGGAGAAAGGTGTGAGAATTAGAAACTACATTTAAGAATTGAATGGGATTTTTGAGTTCCCTTTCCCCTTTAAAACTGACTTCGGTTTTCTCAGAAAAATGTAGAATCCCTCCAGAACTGCTGATGAAATCAGCCAAGCCACATTTGCCTGTGTTGGACTTGGCAATGCAGTTTCCTCTTCTTCAGTTATTTTAGGGAACTGAGGCTCTAGAGGGGGTTTGAGAGCTCACTTCAATCTCACCCTCTATAAAGATCCGCCCCCAAATAGCGCTGCTCCGTGTTGGTTGAATAATTCACAAACGGACAGATGGAAGCGCGCTTAGAGAAACCAGAATCGGCCCCTCCCATCCCCTCCCTTTTGTTGAGAATTCCTTATTCATTTCCACTGTGGCTAAAGCAGGACAGAGGAAGATTTAACAAAGCGCTTCACCAATAGGTCTGTTACATGTGGATTTATGAAAACTCTTTTTAGTAAAGTGTTAAGACTCTAGAATTGTATGGAATAAGCGAAGAGTAAATTAGAACCCAGGCATTGTGTTATAAAATAAGCATCCTGTCAAAGGTTTATGGTCCTCCTGTTTCTTTCTTCTTTTTTAAAAATTATAAGAATGCAGCGATTATTTTGCTCATTCAAAACCACAAACCCAAGGGTAGAACTAAAGCTACCAGCTCGTGTTCCTGAGCCTGTCAGCCAAGCCTCCTGCGGAACAGCGGGAGCTGTGTGACTCAGGAAATTAAGCGTCACGTTAGCTCCCTGGGCCTCCATCTAATTTTCAGTGACCTTGTGAAAATTTCTTCAAGTGTTTGAGGTTGTGCCTGATTTTTAAGGTGTGGAAAATAATATCAGCCTCCTACCAAGAAGGGACGGGAGTGAATAGCAAATGAGTGTAATTGAAAATGCATTGCTCACAATGTGTGAAGGGCTGACTCAGTGCAGGGTGACCGGGAGGTGAGAAATGAAACACGCACCCACACGCACGCAGACACACACACACACACACACACACACACACAGGGGTGAGGTGGGGAGGACTGTTCTATTATCAGATTTATCACATCAGCAGGACACATTGGCTACAGTCTGAGAGACAGACGCTGGCAGCTTTGCTGTGGTCTACGGGCATCAGTAACTCCCATTAGCCTACATTTGCCCCACCAGACATTTTAACAAGAATTTGGAAGGAATATAGCTACGTTTAGTTTAGCTTAAGCTCCTCAAGGCCTCAAGCCATTCTGTCCACCCCTTCCTCCACCCTCAGCTGCCTTAATGGTGTTGGAACCACAATCGAGAGTTGGGCCATTTCCCAGTGGGGACCACCCCACCTCCAGGTGAGTGTATTGAGCAGTCAGTCCTTTCTGACTCTGAGTTGGAGTCTCGTGCCTTTTCCAGTCCGCACCGTGGCTGTAGTCCTTCCTTCTGCTTCTGCAGAATCAATCTGTTCCTTTTTCTGTGAGACAGGCTTTTCAGAAACTGAAACCAGAACTCCCATTTTGCTAGACTACAGTCTTCAAGACACATTTCCACTTCTGTTCATCACATGGCCTGGTTTGGACTTAGAGCATCTCACACCCAATGTCATCTTCTGGCAAGTCAATCTCTCTTGTTATTGTTTCTCTTAAAACACTGTTTTCAAAATGAGTTGTGGCCCAAAGAGGTGGGTCTAATAATTCAAAGAACAATGAAGTCTCTCTCTTTTTTTTTAATTTTAATAAAGCAAAGTTTTTGAGTATCTCCTAGACGCTTACACTATGGATATAAGGATGAACAAAATCAGTGCAATCGTTAGTCTTATGAAGTTGAGTGCTTGGGAATGGGGGAACAGTAGTGGGGATAAAACACTTCCAAAAAAGCCATTCAAATAATTTCAGGCACAGAGATGGGTTGTGGTGAATTGGGCTAAGCCACACTCTCTGTTTATTCCTACCTCTCTATTTGTCTTCTTTTCTTTCTGAATGGCTCAAAGAGCTAAAACTACATTTCCCAGACTGCTTTGCAGTGGATAAGATTCTGGGTAGGAATTACATTCTGCTATATAAATACAACTCAGACAAGCCCTAGCTACAGATTTTTTTTTTTATCTGAACGCAATAAAAAGCCTTTGGAGAATTTTCAGCAGTGTTCCAGCTTTATAACATGGGGTTTAAAACAGCTGATAAGGCTAACCTCTTTCTCTTTTTATTTTTCCCTTTAAAGCTATTTTTATTCAGTTTTCAATGAGGTGCAGCTTAGAATCATTTTATCATTCAAAAAGTCTTTCTATGACAAGTGAGCCGGTTCAACTAGAAAAATAAGAAATACTCCTTTGAACTTTTCATCTTGGATGTATTTTTCTTCATCCTTATATGTTTTATATTTTTAATAGATTGAATGATATACAAAATGCGGCGGTTGATCTTGATTGTTAACTCGATTGGGCTGAGCAATGCCCAAGAAATCAGTAAAGCACTTGTCAAGTCTATGAGGGCGTTTCCAGAGAGGATTGGCATGTGGGACAGTAACTTGAGGAGAAAGAGCCACCCTGAATGTGGGCAACGCCTTCCAAAAGGGTGGGGGGGCCTAGATGGAGTAAAAGAGGAGGAAGTAGGGAACCTCCCGGTGTGCCTGAGCCTTTCTCTCCTCTCTTAGTGTCTAAGATGCTGAACTCTGCTCTCCTGCCTAGGCCCTTCCTTTCTCTCTGTCATACCTACTCTCAGCCCCAACTTCCTTATATTTTGTTGGCTTTACAAATTCACTATACAGCCCAGGCTAGCCTAGAACTTTCAGCAGCTCTACTGACTCAATCTCCAAATGCTGGGATTGTAGGCATGAGCTACAACCCCCTAGCTTGCCCAGCCCTCAGGCTCCATACCTGCGCATCCAAACAAGTACAGATGGGAAGTGCGCCAAAACAAGGTGTGTGTGTGTGTGTGTGTGTGTGTGTGATATCACAATCAGGTTAACTAACATAAATCTATCACCTTTCACAGTTACCTTTGGTGTGTATACGGGTTAAAATAGTCAACTTCCATTCTTTATGTCAATTTTAAGTACACCAATAAATTACTAAAACCACGCATTACTTTTTCAGAACTTATTTTTTAATGGAAAGTCCTCTGTGACCCACAGCTGCCATCTGAGAAGAGAGGAGACAGAAAGTCAACGTGCAACGTAAAAAGGAAGTGACCCCACTTATGAACACCCTGATGGGGTCAGCAAAGCACAAATTAGAAACACGACAATGAGTGAACTGGCGTCTGGGCTCTGTGATTTCAGGTCACTCGAGTGTGTTTCTGGTAGGCAAACAGGCACACTGTCAGGATGCTTCCAAATATGCCCCAAAAGGAGGTCTGCACTGTGATTTTGTGTGAAGATGCTGTGTAACTAAGCTTCCACTTTCTTGGACACTAAATCTACTGTGTTCTGCACATCCTCTTCTCTCTGGGAACTGGGCTGATGCCAGAGGGTAAGCTCTCATCCAGATCATCAAACGACATTTACTCCATACTTTGTTCCTTATAGTTAAGTGACATTTTCCTTCCTCAGAACTCAAAGTAGCAAGATACTATTTTTGGACTCCCTTTCCTCTTTAAAACATATATTTTTCGTGGTGTTGCGGATCCAACTTGAGGCTTGCTGTGTGCTAGGAAAGTGCTGGGCCACTGAGCTGCACTCCCAGCTGCTCTTGGAGGGTTTTCTCAGCCTAGGCTATCTTGTCTATCTAATCCTGTAATTTCTTTGTAAAACAGCTAAACTGTCTGGTCTTATTTTTTTGCTGGAGGCAAAAAGGCAGGATCAACTTGGAAATGCGAGACTTTGCTTTCCAAATCCTAAGCCCCAAATTGAGGAGAAAATGGTGGTCCCAGATAAGGTGACCTTTATAACCAGGGTAGGCAGAGGATGCCACAGGCTAAGAAACAGTGGTTCAGGGCTCTAGAGATTCATGCTCTCATGTCTCCCTTCCTGGTAGAGCCACTAAAGACAACAGAAAGACCGGAAGAGTAGGAGGGCCTAAGACTTGGTCTCCCACAGTCAGTCACACTATGGAGAATAGCACCTTGAGGACTCTCTAGCCTGGGGGGGGAAGGGGGGGGGGGGGGGGGGGGGGGGGAGGTGTCCTTTTATGTTCCAGGGCTCTTGGCACATAAAACAAATGTGAGAATCAGGTTTGGAGTGGCATAAAGGGAAATTAGAAGGGTGGTTATGCAACTTTAAAGTATGTGCTCTGCCTAAAGACAATCTAATTAAGCATTGAAAACTGAAGAGCTGATTGTGATTGTGTTGGCCTCTGTTCACCTCTGTTCTTGCTCTCCATATCTATCTTTCATTGACAGAGGAGGTCAGGAACACCTCAGAGGATTCAGGTTGCCTGTGCCCTCCCCAAACCAAACCACTCACCCTTTTGTGATGGAAGCTGACACCTATTTAAGTCAAGTCTCTGGTACGAACTTTGACTTCTAATCTATTTTTAGAGCAATTCATTCCTCTCATGAAGTTAGCTAGAGATTACCAGTGTGTGTAAGAGTGTGAGTGGTTGTGTGTAAAAATATGACTTTGAGTATGTAAGTGTGTAGGTGGAATTTTCCTGTCCCAGGAGCTGCTTCCAAATTACCACACAGAGACTTATATTAATTGTAAATGCTTGGCCAACAGCTCAGGCTTATTGCTAACTAGCTCTTACATTTTAAGTTGACCCATATTCCTTATTTATACTCTGGCATGGGGTGGTACCTTTATTAGCACGGCACATTCATCTCCTGCTCCCTCTGTGTCTGGCTGGTGACCCCTGACTCTGCCCTTATCCTTCCCAGCATTCTCAATTTGGCTTTCCCACCTAACTTTATCTTGTTCAGCTGTTGGCCAGTCAGCTTCTTTATTAAACCAATCACAGTAACAAATCTTCACAGTGTACAAAAGGAGTATTACACAGCATAGGTGTATGGGAGTGAGAGTGTGGAGTGTGCCATTGTGTGTCATTGTGAGTACACAGCTGTGAGTGGATGCATCTCGGGCTTACCTTTGATCCCTTGTTGTTCCAGGAATGCATTTTCCCATGGAAGAATGATAGAGCAAATGTAGTAAGTAAAGTCAAGGCATAATTTATAGATCATATATTCTCTCTGTGACCACAGGCCTTATTTCCACCTAGGTACAGTATCAGAATATGGGTCTAGGCTTAAACATCAGGTAGGGCCTCTTATTCATATATTTGCTCATTGTAAAGTGCTCCTTTATGCAGCTTTGGTTGTCTCATGACTTGAAGAATATGATTCATTCAGGCTGTTATAATATACCTTAATGAATTTTTTCTGATAAGCAGCAAACACACCAGGGATTAATCATCTGTGTTCCCAAAGGAACAGTGCCTCTCACATCAACTATACAGAAGGACCCTCTAGAGCAGATGCAAAGGCTCAGTACGTGGCTATTTTTTCCTTTGCTGCCTGGAGCTAGATAAAAAAAAAAAATTCTTTTAATGAGAGACACTTAGAGAACGTATTAAAAACACTTTATCCAAAATTCACCTTTTGGATTACAAAATTAAATCCAATTACTGTGAGTGGCATTTCTTACAAAGCATCCTTTGTATACGCATAAACTGTACACTGCGGCATTTCCACAGAGGGGGCTGTTCTGCAGGGGATCCTATAAATGACTGCCGTTTCAGCTTAGAAATCCATCTCAGTCTCTTAATTACTCTTTTTTCCTGTTTAAAATTTTTATATTGTTTTTATGCAAATTAGTTAACTGCACTGGTTCTTTTAGACTCTCTATTATGACAACTATAACAAAAAATGTTAAATACTATGTTAAATATTAAAGTATAAAGCACGTCCAATCTGTTCATAGTTTTTCTGGGCATTTTGGATAAAAGTCTTATGGTTCCTCTCCTAGTTTGCTTCAGTTTGCATTTGAGTGACCGGAGTTTTCTGAGAGCATGCCCGCTGGGGTACTGGTCTGTGGGCAGGTCTGTGCCAGGTTTTCTTGATCGCTAATTGATGTAATGGGTGGGGTACAGTCCACTCTTGGTGTGACCATCACCATGCAAGTGGTCCTGAATGGTCTGAGAAAGCTAACTGAGCAGAAGCTAGGGAGCAAGGCAGTGGACAGCGTGCCACTGTGGTTTCTGCTTCAAGCTCTTGCCTTGATTTCCTGCCTCAACAAGGATGGATTGTAAGATGGAAGTGTAAGATGAAATAAAACCATTTTCTCCTCACACTTTTTTTGACCATGGCGTTTATCATAGCAACAGAAAAGGAAACTAGGTCAGTCCCTTTAAGTCTCTGAATAAAGACAGAGTCTTCCTTATTAAGGAGGTAAGATGAATCTATACCCAATTACCAGCAGAGCCCCCAAATTATATGTGACAAAATGTGACGGAGCTGAAGGAATAAATATATCCCAGTTTATTAGCTTGCATATTCAGACCTCATTTTCCACAGTTGACCAAAAACTATACAGAAGAGTAAGGAAATTGAAGATTAGAGTACTATGAACAAATAAAACCTAAAAAGCTATTTTAAAACTCTACCCTAAACCAAAAAAAAAATCATATTTTCCTCCAGTGCACATAGGATATACTCATGGGATATGAGACAGATGGGATCGACCATATGTTAAAGCATAAAACAAATCCCAATAAATTTGACAAGTTTGCAATCACCAGCAGAAATCAATAATAGAGAAAAACTGGAAAATCTACAAATTGGAAGAAACTAAAGAACACATTCTAAAAACAGTTCAGCCCATGACAGGAAGAAGTGAGGTGTTTCTCAGTTCCAGCTGGTAAATGGAGAGTGACTGCTATGACCCAGCTGAGATCAGATGTCCCCAAGGCCAGTCAACTGCTGTAAGTCAGAGTCTCTATAAGATGGCAAATCCTGTTCTTATCATACACAGGGTCTGGGCAATTTCCCTAAGTAGTAGGCAAATCTGATCAAGAAATACAGATACACCACACTGACAGTGCTTTGAACTAAACCATAAAATTCTGATGAAATGGAGGCTGAGCTAGAAAAAAAAATGGGTGAGGGAGATGACCCAGTTGGCAAAATGCTTTTGTCATACAAGCATGCAGACCTGAGTTAGATCACAAGAAAAGCTAGGCAGGGCAGTTCATACCTGTAATCCCAGTGCTAGGGAGGCACAGAGAGGGGGGTACCTGGGGCTTGTTGACCAGTTTAAGTGAGAGACCCTGTCAAAAGTTAGGTGGATAATGCTTGAAAAAATAGCCAGTGTCAACCTCTGGTCTCTGTGCACACGCGTACAAGAACCTACACACATGAAGTCAGAGGAAATGAGTAGGAGTCACATGGACAACAGCGAAGGGTAAGGGGTGGCTGACACAGCAAGAGATTTTGTCACCAGAAGCAATTGCTCTGTCATCATCTGGGAGTGAAGAAATGTGTCAAAATGCATCAAGAGAGTCACATGACCTGACCTAAATAGTGAACACCGAAGTACAGATAAAAATGAGCTGGTTTGTGGGAAAAGAAGAAAGTCATTTTAAAATATAAACGGCAGACATAGGGATGGCACCCACAACAGAACACGTGCATGTTTACAGAAGCATAGGGGAAGAATGAGCTGGATCCAATAAAAGACCTGACGTAGTCAGTGAACACCAGAGGAGATGAGAAAGAGTGTCATCCTGAAAGTCAAGGGAGCCAAGAGGCTCCAGAGAACAAGGTACCCAATGACAGGAGAAAGATCAAAATCTGTGGCAATGGCGGCTACTGTCAGCACTTTTAAATAAGAGGGAGTTAGAGTGTGGGAAAAACAGAGTGAAGAAGTAGATTGAAGCAAATTGGAGAAAAAATGGAAAGAGCTAGCCAGCATAGAAGACTCTGCTGAGATGTTTGAAGACATCCTGAAGACTCCAAAGGTAACTGTGAAGGTGACCGAAGTGCTCATTCAGCACAGTCCCCAGCAGACTGAAAGTGTACTAAAGACCAAGGAGACAAGATGGTGGTCTCTGAAGTAGCCCCAGTACTTACCAAGTAAAAGGAATTCTGTAAGTGTAGCAGCCGTTGGTATTCATCAGGGTGTCTATAGTGGGAACCACGATATGGCTTTATTTGGACATATTTACATAAAATTCTACCATCTTAAGTTCTGCCTCTCACTCATCTCTCTGCATTCTGTATTTTATCTACTCCACATATCTCATTTTCATGTAGCTCAACATTAGTTCTTATTGTATAAAATAACTTAAAATCTGATTTAGTTATGGAACATGTGCTGTGGAACAATCTTTGTACAGTGTAAATATGTATTGGTCTCAGTGTTAATAAAAAGATAATTGGCTGATAGCTGGGCAGGAAGAGATTGGGCAAGACAACCTGACAGAGAGAATGCTGAGAGGAAGAAGGGCAGAGTCAGAGGAGTCACCAGCCAGATGCAGAGGGAGCAGGAGATGATCATGCCATGTTGAAAGAAGGTATCGCCATGTGTCAGAATGTAGATTAATAGAAATGGGTTAATTGAAGATGTAAGAGTTTACTAGTAACAAGCCTGAGCTACTGGCCAAGCATTTGTAATTAATATTATGCCTCTGAGTGATGATTTGAGAACAAATGCAGGACAGGAAAAATCCACCTACAAATGGTGCCCACCGTCTGGTGTTGAGCCACATAAGACCTAAAAAGGTTTTTTAAAAAAGGTTCTAAACACACAGAAACAGAGCCAGATGCAGCTTCCTAGTCTCACAGTCTCATGCCAGCCACAGTACAAGGACACCTTTCCTGACAGCTGCTGGCAAGATGGAGCTGACCACCAACTGCCATGATCTAAGCAGTGTGGTGGTTCCCAGCAGTACAGAGAGGCTTCTCCCAGCAGCTGCCTGAGGGTTTGAGAGCTCCGCCAGCATGCTACATGGAGGGTTTAGGGTTTTAACTCATGCAGACAGAAAAGGTTACTGATAGGCAGGAAAGACAGATTCAGACAAGACAAACCCCTCTAAACAGGTTACAATGTGTTTTAAAATGTACAAAGTCCTGGGAGAGAGAAGAGGAAGAGCATGTACTGTCTTAGATTTTCTTAAAAAAAATGTAGTTATAAAATAATAAAGTTCTTAAAAAGGGAGCAAAATAATATTTTAAAAAAGCCACATATAGATGGAAAACACACAGCGAGTCTGAATATTGTATGTTATTGTGTTGTCTTTGAACTTTTTGACTGCTGAAGAAGGAGTAATGGCTGCTAAGAGACACTGGATTAAGAAAACTGCTAGATTCAACCAACCTATATATTTAAAAAATATCTTGACTTCAAAATTTAAGTCAAAAGATATGTTGCTTTGGGGGAGAGAGATTTTGCTTTTGTTTCTATAGGAAAGGAGCAACTGTGGATTCATTCCAGGTTAAACACAATCAGGTTTGATTGAGGAAGACTGCCTAAAATCCTAACTACAGACATAAAGAAATAAACCTAAAAGAACTACAAGACATGTGATGTATATTTTACCTGTTCAAGCTCATAACAAAAAATCATCTTTGGCTGACTTGTGTACAATGTACAGTTTATATTTATATTGCTGCAAATATGTATGTTACCTTTAAATATTTATGTATTTTCAGAACAAAGAGATCAGACATCATTGAAAATGAATGGCTCAGAGATGATCCAGCATCTCAAAATGCCTCTGTTACAGTCTCCTCAGAATTCTGTATCCAGAACAGTTTTAATACTACTGGCTGAGATGATTCAGCCTCACAGAATACTACAGCCAAAACTTAACCATTATCCTAAATTTTCTGAGGGTCCCCCAAAGATTACCAATGCCCCCAATCAACAGGAAGTAGTCTGGAGAACTACACCCACATTCCCAAAAATGGGTTATGAATATTTATTATCAATTAAGGGGTGGTGGTGGTGGTTACAAGTTGTTATTGGTAATGTTCAAGAAAAAAAGCTAAAGAAAGGAGATTAGATCTCAGGGATCTCATTTTAAAAAGAAAAGGGGGAATAGACTATAGAAATGATTGGATAAAAGGGTAGATTATTGAATCTACTTTAATCCAAAAAACAACCATTAATTTTAAATATTTTACATTGGTATGGATTTTGGTATATCAATACAAATTTAAAGTTAATTTTGTTATACTGTATGTATATTTCTACTCTTATTTAGGGTATTGTGTTTATGTAGCTCATTTTAAAATGTAATGTATAATTAAAAAATACAAATTAATTGTCATGTATAATAGTCAAATTTATAGTCATGTTAGGTATGTTTTCAAGGTCATACACATATATTTAGATAGATAGATGGTCTTCAAACACTTTAAAGACCTACAGAATATGGCATTTAATATGTTTAATAACCTAAGGCTTTTCATGACAGTAAGACACAGCTGCTCCTGGCAGAACCAATCTACTTCAGAAAAGATGATGGGCATTGAAGAGACTCCGTATGGAGTTTTCTTTATGGCAAAAACTAGCCATGTGGGCAAAGAAACTCCCCTTGCCTCAATTGATGACAGTGTACTGTCCAAACTGGACCAGCAGGACACAAGAAAGGCAACTGTCAACTTTGCCAAGACAAGGTAGGACAGGCTTTCAGAATTCCCTGCTTTGCAGGAAAGTATGTCAGATATGCTAGGCCTGTACACCAGAGCTGGATGCCCCAACATTACAGAAGAACTTTGGGTGATTGTCCAGGCAGCCTGCTGTCCCTATCATTAGATAACATTTCATCCTTTGGGGGTCTTTGGTGGAGTTAAAGACTAAATAAACTTATAGTTTTCCTTAGTTATGATAGAAAGCAAATCAGGCATAAAACTTTAGACTCACCAAGATAAGATAGATAATAGAGTATTTTCTCTAATTTTGCCAAATACAAATAGACTATTGTAATTCTTACTTGATAACTGTTAATGTTATATATAATTTTACTATGTTAAAATTAAAACCTTCCTTTTTTAATTGGACAAAAAAGGGGAAATGCTGTGGAATAATCCTTCTGTACACTGTGTGAATATATGTCGCTATGATTGGTTTAATAAACAAGCTGACTGGCCAATAACTGAACATGATAAAGTAAAACAAAGAATGATAGGATGAGGAAGGGCGGAGTCAGGAGAGTTGCAAGGAGATGCAGAAAAACAAGATGGGCATGCCATGCTGAGAAAAGTTACCAAGCCACGTGGCAAAGCAAAGATAAGAAATATGGGTTAATTTATATGTAAGAGTTGGCTAGTAACAAATCTGAGCTATCAGCTGAGCATTTACACTTAATATAAGCCTCAGTGTGGTAATTTGGAAGTGGTTGCCAAGACGGGAAAACTCCACCTACAAACGTGTATAATAATAATTCCTCACTTCTCACACCCAGAACTTATTTCTTCATTCACATTTCAGCTCACCTTTTCAAACCCTATAACTTTAAAGTACAAATCAGGTCTGTCTAGCCACTGACCCTTTTGTGTGTCAGCCCTACTGTTATCAGCCATGTCTAAACGCCTCTGTTCAGGCGTACAACACGTTCTTCCAAACTGAAAGTTCCTTAGGGGGAGGGTCCTCCCCCATTTCCTTGGCAACGACTCAGAATCAATTAAATGTTTTACAAACCATAAGCCCATCACATATTATTGAGTGGTTGTAAGTGGAAAGTAGCAAGAGTGAGCCAAATCTGCTCTAACACGAGCCAGACAAATACAATGTGGAAATGAGAAATCTCTTGGGGCCACAACCCTATTCAAAGAACTATGGGTAACTGAGGAATGCTGAGATCGGGGCAGTTCGTCTTCCCCAGGGATGGGTCCCTTAACTGGTTATCAGTCCCAAGTTGTCAGCCCTGAAATCATATGCATACAAGCAACATCATACTGACTCAGAAGGTTTCCTGTCTGTCTGTCTGTCTGTCTGTCTGTCTCTCTCTCTCTCTCTGTCTGTGTGTGTGTGTGTGTGTGTGTGTGTGTGTGTGTGTTTGAGTGTGTTTAGCAATGACAAAGAAAAAAGAGGCCATGAATTTGAGAGGGACCAAGGGTTGTGGATGTAAGGAGGAACTGCAGAGAGGAAACAGAAGGGGGAAAATGATGCAATTATATTTGAATTTAAAAAAGAAACAATTTAAAAAGAAAAAAAAAGTGAAAACAGCCTAGCAGGTGATAATTAGTGAATCTAGGTTTTTCCTGGCGCCAGGCTTTGCTTTCCCACTCTCTGGTCATAACAACAGCATCTCTATTTCCTAGTCCTCCTCCTGTTTTCCATTCCCCTCTTCGATTATCTTACTTGGAGAAGTGTCCTCTCCAGGGTCACTTGTTCATAGACCCAGGGAAGCAAAACATTCAGTGTGTGAATGTGTGGACATGTGGGCAGTGGCCTTGCTGCCCAGCACTGGCAGGTGCTCCATGGCCTTTCAGGCAGAATGCTCTTCTACCTGGAAACTGCTGAGCTTGCCTCTGCTGCTGCCAATTAGCAGAGTCTTGCTCACCTTTCTTGGGGAGAATCATCCCCCACTCTGTTTTTTCATGCCCCTGGCTGTGACCAGTCATAGCTCTTAAAGATAGCTCAGTTAAATTCCCCAGGAGAGGAAGTATAAGAATAGTTCATAGTAAATTAGGGCAAGAGGAACTCTTTTGTAAGGAATTTAAATTAGGAAATATAATAGGTTTAAACGGTGTTTGGGCCCATTTTGGAAACACAGTGGAATGTCATTAAATATTTTTAATTCATTTGTAAGTTATTCATATGTGTGTAAGCAATTTCTTTTAACTATGTAAGCTTTTTTATTTAACTAAGAAAACTTGGTATGCTGAAAATATATGAACTTATAACATTGGAGAAACAAATTTTGTTAACTATACCAGAAGTGTTAACTTAGATTTGAGTTTGAAATCACATGTTTAAATTAATTAAAAATCTAAAATTAGAATTACAAGGCTTTTCTAGTCCAGCCAGCTTCTTAGAAATTTAACAAGTATGTAATTTAAAAAAATCCAGAGTAGTAATACAAACATCAGTACTGCCGTTAATATTTAGCCTCGTATGGACATGGCTCTGTTCGGTTCTAAATCT
>CABHPQ010128971.1:0-16713 GCA_902168405.1 Peromyscus aztecus | reverse complement strand
CATCACTAGGACACCCAACTATAAAAGAGGAGCAATTGATTTCACAGACTGTCCAGACAGAGTCTTCAGGAACGAAATTGATAAAATATCCATTCTCATCAACAAAACTCTACCTGAGGTATTTTATCAAGCACTTCAATACTATCTTTAGACCGCTCACTCACCCTCCCATTTTAAATCAGTTTCCCCAACCAAGAGAATGGACAGAAACACAGAGCGAGACACCCAAATGCCAATAGTCATTAAGAATATACAGAGATGGCAATTGATAGTTCAGGTGTCAACCCACCAGACAAATAACACTCTGATGGATGAATCCCATCAAGCAAGACTTATGGTACCACAGACACTGAAAACTGGTTGCTTCCATCTGTTTTTTCTCATGTGCCACTACATTTCTTCCCTAAAAAACAGCTATGGGTGTTTCCCCACTGCTTGTATGTTTATCTCAAGTATATATTCCATCTGTGGGCACACATAAAGCTGTGAGTGATTAGGAAGATGATTTCTGCTTAAGCTATATAATTCTGATGACTAGAAATAATACTAGGATATTTTTCATACTCAGATGGACATAGGAAAATAACTGTATTCTCAGCCACAAAGACAGCTTTTCAAACATTTAACTAAGACCTCAGAACAAATCCAAAATAGACTAATTGCCCCTGGAGACAAACTGCACAAGGGCAAATTCCCAGGTATCTGTTTGTTGAACCAAAGCCTGGCAGATAATAACAAAGACACAATTCCCTGCAACAGCTGCCTTTCTGCACATAGTTCTAACCTCAAGGTTCAGCCAACTAACTATTCATTGTTTAAGTCCTGAATTTCAATGTCACTCTCTTTCTGAGAATCCAAACCATTCAAAGCTAAATGCCTTCTTTATTTACCATATCTGGTCAGCATGACCTCCCTAGGCTGAGAGAAACTGTGTGACTTATCATGTGTTATTAGAATGGGTAGGATCTGTGGTGATATTTTATTTGTGCACCCCAATAAAGCTTGTCTGAGGATCAGAGGAAAAAACCAGCCACTATATTAAACATAGAGGTCAGGCAGTGGTAGCACACGCCCTTAATCCTAGCATTCAGGAGACAGAGATTCATCTGGATCTCTGAATTCAAGGCCACGCTGGGAACAGAGCCAGACCTGGAGACACATGCCTTTAATCCCAGCAGTAGTTAACCATAGAGGTCTGGAGGTCTATACAGACAGATAGGAAGTGACAGAGCTGGGCAAAAAGAGGAAATGATGTAGCTGGGCAGAAAGAGAAAGTGAGATGGCAGAGACAGAAAGGATATAGGTGAGAGTATACAGGAAGTGGCTCTCTCTTGGGCTAAGGATTTCCTAGGGCAAGAACTTGTGGCTGTGGCTTGTTCTGCTTCTCTGATCTCTCAGCTTTCACCACAATATCTGGCTCCAGGGTTTTTATTAATAAGACTGTCTAGTAATTAAAATTACAAGGACCTTGTATATGTAACTCATAATTGTCCAGAGTTTGACTGTTGAAGGAGGTGGATGTGAAGAGCAAGTGAGCAAGCAAGGGAGGGAGGGAGGGAGCGAGTGAGTGAGTAAGTGATGTTGAAGAGAAATACAAGTTATGAGTGAATAAGTATAGCAGAATAGAGAGAAGAAATGTGTGTAGAGGAGAGCTGTGAAAAGAGAGTAATATAGAAGAAAGATATATGCTGTGTGGAGACAGAGAGATTTTCCAAAAGAGATTTTTTAAGATAAAGTTAAAGAGAAAGTTATCATCAGAAAGCGTTATTACCCCTCAGATAGAAAAGTCCATCCCTCACCTCATTCATGGATTTTTTTTTTTGCATACTCTGGATGCAGTCTTGGAGCAGGACCTCCCAAAGGCAGCTGATATCCAGAGAGACAAATGGTAAAGACAACAAGGAATGCACACCCTTAAACAAGGGGATCCTGTGTCTTCTCACAGGGATCCTGAACACTGGAATTAGGGTCTTGTCCAACCTTTCCTAACTGCCCTATTCATAAAGTGCCATAAACAGACTTACCTCTGGAGGGGATAAATCCAGGTGACTTTCTGTAACTTCCATTTAGGGTGGAGATGGTGGGAACCTCTAGGATAGTAGGAGCAGAAGTATGAGAAGTTCCTAGGGCCCTAAAATGTCAGGGTGCAAAACCACTAGGAACTGTTTCTTTTCCATTCTATCACCCCAAGATGCCCTTGATGCCCTGGCATCTGTTTCTGGGGAATCACACTGAAGCCTTCAGAAATGTTGCAAGGTAAAGCCTATCAGAGAATATCATATGCACCTCTTAAAGCCAAAGAGAACATCTCTATTTCTAGCCTGTAGCTGCACAGGGAACTTGCCCAAAGTCCCAGCTCTTTGTCTTTTATGCACAGAAAGGCATCCTGGTTGTCACGCTTCAGTTAACAATAGGCAGAACCACAGAAGCCAAAAGGCAAAATTAGTGCACGGTTTGTACATTTAGGGATGCTTTGCTCAGGAACCATTGACTTAGCCTTTGTTCAGGTTTTGAGAGGTAGCCTAGGTCTTTCCTTCTGTTTTGGCAGGAGTTGCAGCCTTCGGGCTGGCTTTCAAGTCCTGAATGGGGCTTCTAACATGGTGTCAGTTATGCTAAACTTAGTCTGGGGCCTCTTACAACCTTAACTCACAAACCTTAAACAACAGTTTATTTTATGATGCCATATAAATATTCAATCAAATATACCTGAATACTGGTATGAAGGTATTCTGAAGATAAAGCAAGTTTTTTAATCCATAGGCATGAGTAGAGCAGATCACAGTCCACAATGTGAGTGGGTCTCATCCAATCTTCTGCAGGTCTTTAAATAAAACTGAAGTCTTCAGAAGAAGAAGGATTCCTACAAGACAATCTTAAGACAGGAAATTCAGTAGCAACTTCTTCCTAAGTCTCCAATCTGCAAGCTATAGCCTTTTCTTCAGAATTAAATTATCAGAGCCAACTACACACTCATATCTGAACAATAATAACATCTCATGATCCCATGTTTGGGGTTCCCTCCTTTCAAAATCCTCTATTTAAGATCCTTTGTAATTCCTCTTCTTCTCAATACAGCATTAGTTAATTAATTAATTCTGTAATTCCTCTCAGCCCAGGTCAAGGTCCTCTTTTATAGACTCCACTCCATCCACAAAGGACTTTACCTACAAACACACTTCATCACCACCCACATATTGCTGTCTCCAGCCCAGATTTCTCTGAGGTTCAGATTCATGTAGCTAGGTGCTCTTCAGAAAGCTCTTACCTATATACTCAGATACCATGATCTTAGCATGTCAGGGAAGAAGATCTTGTCCTATAGGAACAAGGGGGACAATGTTCACAAGAGGCTGCTCAAATTTTCTTTTCATCCTTTACCAAGCTTGTTTCTCTATTCAACAATGTAATCGGCAAGTCAGCAAAGTCCTTGTCTAACTTGAATTCTGCCCCTTGAGAAGTTGGCCATTCCTGTGACTTCAGATCACAGAGAACCACATCAGATCCAAGGGCGAATTGAGAGTGAACAACAAATCCAGTCCTCTTCAGTACCTCCACCAGGCCATGTTGGTCTTTGATAAATGTAGGGTTTCAAATATGTCTCAGTGACTGCACTAGATGTCCCTCTAGCTTCTCTACTCTGCTTATGGAAATAAAAAAGGATTTTGCATCTATTCATCCCCATGCCATTTTTATTTTTGCCCTTGGCATCTTACAAGTTGGTTAGGCTCCACTAGACATAGTCTTTGCTAACTCACCATGCAGAATATCATGCCCATTCTGACAAATGAGCAGTATCTTTTGATATTTGCCTGTGTCTTATTAGTCATCCAATGTAACTCAAGACAAAGCTCAAACATAATTGCTAAAGGTTCTCCTTGCTCTGACATTCTCTGAGCCAGCAATTGTTCC
Organism: Peromyscus aztecus; assembly: GCA_902168405.1. Taxonomy (NCBI): domain Eukaryota; kingdom Metazoa; phylum Chordata; class Mammalia; order Rodentia; family Cricetidae; genus Peromyscus; species Peromyscus aztecus. Next base: position 12,804 of record CABHPQ010128971.1, on the reverse strand, counting down.
AAATCTTCCGATCCCAATTACCTCTAGGAGTTTACATTGTGCTACATTCAAATACATGTTTTTAATCTGGAGCATTAATGTCTGGAGACACACTAGTAACAAAGCACCTCTAGTAAATGGAAACCAAGAGTGTGTGAGCTTTTAAATATTTCAGCAACAGTCTAATAGCCCAGTGTACCTCCCTTAGTGTTCTGCCTTTGAATATGATCTATCAGCTTAAATACAGTGTATCTGCTTCTCTATCTCCTTATTGCCTTCAGGGCTTCTTTTCCAAAGCCTCTACATTTTTAAGGAACAAAGGCTGTGCATGATAGTGAGTACATGAAGATATGCAATTATGTGTTCTGGACAGATGAAGAAGCCTGATTAGAAGAGGTAACAGCAATGATGAATACCTGCTGAGTCTCAGAAAGGAAGCTCAAGACTGATCAAGGGCGCCACTATAAAGATCAAGTCTTTATTTTCATGCTTTTGGACTACCTACCTTCTTAGCTGGTGAAGATGAACAAGACTGATATTAGTTTTCAGTTTCCACCTATCTGTATATAAGAGAAAAAAATGGAAAAAGCAATTTTTATCCAACTACAGATTTTGAGTCATTTTTTTCTCCAAGGAAATATCCTAGGAATATTATAAAATTCAATCCATGAATTTAAAACAAGAGCTTTGCAGTTAGCTTTGAAATGCAAACTGCAAAACACCTGGTCTGCAGTATGCTGTTTCTTTGAGCACACTATAGACTCAGAGAATGGCTGATGTACTGAAGTTTACCATTGGTTTTTCAATTTAATGATGACTATGTTAGCTGATTTTCTAACGGATGTGACAAAATCATTGTTAAAAGCAACATCAGGAAGGAAGGATACAGTTCCATCCTAGTGGGGAAGACATGGCATCAGGCTGGTCATATTTCACCCACAATCAGGGTTTAGAAAAGAGAGACGAAGGCTGGTGCCCTGCTCAATTTCTTTTTTATTTAATCTTGAACTCATGTCCCCACAAAGCTCAGGAATAATTGCAAAAAAAGGGGGTGGGGGGATGGAATGGTTGTAAGAAGCAGAGGTAGTGAATGTCTAGAGTAAACCAGTACTTACTGGACATAACAGAGCCATTGTACACCTAAATACTTAAAATGTCCATACTACCAAATGAGATCTACATATTCAATGTAATACACATCAAAATTCCAATAACATTGTTCACAGGAATACAGGGCTAAAAAAATCTAAAATTCTTATGAAAGTATAAAATATCCAAGACAAAGGAATTCTGAGAACAAAGAGCAATGTTCTAGGTACTACTATAAGTAACTTTAAATTATACTGCAGAGACACAGTACCAAGTGTTTCAAGAACAGACATGCAGACAAATACAGTAGAATAGATCAGAGGACCAGAAATAAACCCTGACAACTACAGCCATATGATTTTTAATAATTGTGTGTGCCAAAAAAAATTAAAGAAAAACAACTTCTTTTTCAGGTGGCTCTGGAACACTGGATATACATAAGGTTTTGTGTGTGTGTGTGTGTGTGTGTGTGTGTGTGTGTGTGTGTGTAATTAGGTACTTATCTCTCACTATGTACAACAATCAGTTCAAAACTTAATTGGTCCTTAAGGTCACATTTGAATCTTTAAAATCACTAGAAGAAAACATACAGGAAGCCTCCATGATGTAGGCACAGGCAGTGGCTTTCTGAATGGCTCCCACAGCTCAGGAAACAGTAAAATAAATTCACAAATAAGATTATATAAAAACTATACATCCTCTCCAGCAAAGGAAGAAATAGAATGGGAGAAAATCTTTGCCAGCCAGTTATCTGGCAGAGCATTTATGTTCAGAATGCATAAGAAACTCAAAATATTAAACACCAAAACAACAAATCTAAATAAAAAGCAGGCAACACAGATTCAGTTAAATTGTGCCAGTAGCTGATATTACATAACAAATGTTTAACATTTTTAGCAAATCAAAACCACATTGAGTTTCCATCCCACCTGCCAGAATGGTTATTGTCAAGAAACAAATAATAAATGTTGATGAGAATTTAGGAATTAAGGAAACCTTATACCCTGACAAAAGACTCACAAGTGCTGTATGAACAGTCTTCAAAAATATAAATGAAAGTACAATTAATCCAACTACACAGCTCCTGGGTATGTGGCTAAAAGAATCTGAACATACCATAGAGATAACTGCACATCCCTGTTTATTGCTGCATTAGTAACAATAACCAAGAGATGAGACCAGCCTAGATATCCATCAACAAAGGAATGGATAAAGAAAAAGTGTCATGACCACACAATGAAATCTTATCCCCTCATGAAAAAGAAGGAAACCACATCATGAGCAGGAAAAAGGAATTAGACTGGGCATCAACATCTTAGAATATAAGTCACTGGGCAGTGATGACACATGCCTTAAATCCCAGCACTCAGGAGGCAGAGGCAGGTAGAGCTCTGACTTCAAGGCTGGCCTGGTCTACAGAGTGAGTTCCAGGACAGCCAGAGCTACACAGAGAAACCTGTCTCTGAGGGGAAAAAAGATTGTAAGCTAGACTCAGAATGACAATGTTGCATGTTCTCTCCTATGTGGGATTCAGGGGCAAAAGTTCTAGGAAATAGAATGGAAACTATTAGAGAAGAGGAAGGAAATTGTGGTCAAATCTGCAGGAGAATAAGGAAGCGGGTATTATTGAGGCATGCTATGTGCATGTACGAAAATATCACAGTGAAATCTTTTGGTTTTTTTTACAATTAGTACACGCTAATAAACATATTTTCTAAGTACTTTGAGTGGTTCATACCCACACTAAATTTGAAAGAACCACTGATTTAAAACATTGACCATCTTTTTGGGCTTGTATATCATATGTCTATCATGGTATATTATGCAATTCAAATAATAGAAAAAACAGAGAAGTACTATCCAGCTAAAGAGTGTTGATATCCACCAATGGATTAAATACTAAGAACATATAGATTCAGAAAAATGTATAGTACCATGCTTAGCCAAACACTAGATGCAATCAAGGTATTAGTCATTCACTCACTTACCAATAAATGTTTGCTAAGCTTACATCAATGCCTGGTACTGCTATGACCCCTTCTCTCACAAGCCTGGGAATGGTAGCCTGATAAGAGCCAGAGGATCTTCAGAGCAGCTGGAAGTCAGGTTCTTTGTTACAGAACACTTTCATGTGCTCAGAAATGCTCAAGAGATTGAACAGAGCCCAGTAAAAGTGACTATAAGCATATCCTAGGTTGTAGATTGCCCATCTTCTGAGACTGGTGAATCCCATTTGTATTTAACTCTGCTACAGTGGTTCAGAAACAACCAAGTATCAATAATGTAAAGTGACAGGCAATTCCAGGAAAATAAAATGTTTATTATCCCTCAACACTTTCTCTACTCTTATGATACATGAAGTGACTAAAATCTATGAGGCACAGACACAGTCTTGGTTAATGGAGATTTTCACAGAGGCCAGCTTATCAAGCCTCTAAGCAATAAGAGATTAAGACAGTCTGAGTGGAACCATAGTTACAAATGACTTTCAGCATAAAAGCAACACTGAATTCTTAGAAAGGAAGTTTTTCTGAGGTAGAGAGTTCAGTTCTCCCTTGTGTCCTGGTGGTCCTAAAGAGAGAGAAAGGGTGGAGGAGAGAGAGGAGAGAGCACTCAAGGAAGGCATGGTACAGAAATCATTAGTACAAATACAAAGGAAGAAAGTTAAACAACGAAAAGGGCATAGCAGGTAACTATGGGCGGGGTTAGAGAGGAGCAGGTAGCAGAGCTCAGGTAGACAGATCACACTGACACCTGAACTTACTGCCCTACCCCAACCCCTTCGCTCTTATAGAAGGGACAGTAAATCTCACAAGATTCAGTCTTAGGTTTTCCATAGATAGCACTGTGGAGTTGAAAAGTCTTCTAGCCACACTGAAAATACTCACCATCTACTTTGTAAACAATTTTCATTCATAAAATCATGACAGGTAGTGCATGTGGCCAGGGGAAAATGAGAACACTTCCCTTGTAATGGTATGGAAGAGATGATGAGAAGTGATTTTTTTTTATAAATTGACTAGCTGATCCTAAAATTTATATGGACTCAAATGAGCCAAAAGAGTCTTAAAAAAAGGACAAAGTCAAAGCATTCACACTTCTCAGCTTCAAAACTTGCTACAATTCTACACTAATCAAGATTGTCCGTTGCTGGCGTAAAGGTGGACATAAAGATCAATAGTATAAAATAGAATGGAAGAAAAGGAAAAGGATGGGGAAGGGAGGGGGAAAGAAAGGGGAAGAGCAAAGGAGAGGGGAAGGTAGTGAAATTCGCAATAATCCCCCACATTTGATGGCAAATGACTTTTATGGGGGGTGGGGGCCATGACAATTCAATATCGAAATAGTAAATGACTCTTTTTAAGTGATGCTGTATTGGTGAAATTATTAAGGCTACTCCATGCAGTTAAAAGGGAAGTTCATTTTGTGGGGTAACTTACAAGTGAAGGGATAGGTAACAGGGTCTGGGAAAGGTGTAGCACAGTCCGGCAGTGTTCTCTGGAGAACTCTGCTCAGTCTACCTCTAGCGTCCAGGGTCCAGGAACCAAGAGAGCCGACCATACGGATCTCCAGTCTTCAGGGTCCCCTCTTGGCCCCGCCTTGTAGGCGTGACAGTTATTGAAGTCTCAATGGGGGTTGGAACTTCCAGATCAAAGCTGGAATGGCTACCCACTACATCTTCCCCTTTTGTCTAAATAAGAAGGTTCTAACCTAATACAAGACTATATACAAAGAAATGGTTATCAAATATTGTCCAGGAGTAATGAGGGATAATGACCTAGATAAGATGGAACTACAACCAATGTGAACAATATCAAGTAAGAAACACATACTAAAATCCAGAGAAGTCTAGAGCGTAGGTAAATGGCAGTTACAAAGATCATTCCAACAGGTGTCCTATCCTAAAGAACCTGAATCTAATACTTAATATGTTCTATCTAAGATATTATATATATACTAAGCTGTAACTATAACTGCTAGTCTTCAGTCCCATCAGAGACCTGAGAAGGAATATGATGGTACCTGAGAAATGGAAGATGGATGCAAGCAACTTTCAGGAATCTTGCAAGAGTAGATAGAGACAGCTGGCAGCCTGGACAGTCACCTAATGTTTCTCAGCATTGTTGGTGCATTCAAATTGGCTACAGGCCTAGAGTATCTGACAGACCATTTTCAGAAGCAGGAATTCTGAAAGACCATCTTACCCTGTCTTGGCAGAGTTCAGAAGTCACTTTTCCTTATGTCCCACTTGTCCAGAAGGACAGCACTTGTATTGTCAGCAGTTGAGGCAAGGGCAGTTCTTTGCCCAGTAGGCCATTTTGTGCCAAGAAGACAAACTTCCAAATAGAAATGTCTTAGAAGCCCAACTTCTCTTGGGATTAAATTGTGTCTGCCAGGAGCAATTGCGTCTCACGCCAACAGAATTCTAAGTTATTTAAATGCCATATTCTCTAGGTCCATGAAGTGTTTGAAGACTACCTGTCCATCCAACCTATGTTATCTGTGAATCTGGATAACCTAACTAACATAACTATAGACATGACAAGCATAGGTGACTATAAATCTACAAGTCTTATCTACTGAAATAACCTAAGGACTAAGGCTTCCCATAAACAAGGTAAACAGTCTATAAGTAAATGTTCGGTAAAAGACGATGTCTTCAAAATTGTGACAATACACAGGATATTTATAACAGAGGTAGGAATGTATAGTGCAATATGCAATATGATAATAATCTTAAATATATATCAATATACAGAATATCCTAAACAGGAGTAGGACTTACATACAGTATGACAGATATAAATTCACATTTGTATCAATATACAAAATATTTCAAATAAGAGTAGAAATATATGTACATTATAACAAATATAGTTCTGTATTTGTATCAATATACAAATTATCTTAAACAGGAATATAAAAATAGTTTACATTTGTATCAACATATAAGAATCCATAACACTGCAAATTACAGTGCAAATTATCTAAGACTGCTATTTTACTAAATTTGTTTACTAGTATATACAATAATCTACCATAATATCTTATACCTATCCATTCCATTTCTTCTTTTCCTTTTTTTTTGTTTTTTTTTTTTTTTTAATCTGGATCTCTGGTCTTCAGGGTCCTCTCTCAGCCCCGTCTTGTAGGCGTGACAGTTACTGAAGCCTCAATGGGGGTTGGAAATTCCAGATCAAAGCTGGAATGGCTACCAACTACAATGCTGAGCACTTGATTATTCACATGCAAATGAGTGAAATGAGCCCCTACTTCACACCAATTAACTCAAAACAGATTATATCCCAATCATGTCTGAACTATAAAACTTTTAGAAGAAAACGAAGAATCTTTGCAATATCACATTAGGCAGTAATTCTTCAGATACTACGCAAAAAATAAAGAAATAAATAAAGCAAGTAAGAAAAGAAAAATTAGACCAAGACTACATCAAAATTAAAACATGAATAGTAGAGGTATCCAAACTCCCTGCTAACTGCTTTGGAGCATCCCAGAGAACTAGAGAAGGAAACCATGTTGAAAATATGGACTCCAAGCCCGAACTTTAGACAGCATGGAGAATTTCCCAGATGATGCCCATGCTGACAGATAACTAACTGTAAGCAGAATCCTCCAGTTCACACATTCCAACAAGCACAGGAGCCAGAATGAACAGAAGATGCCCAAATATTTTCTTATGACAAGATGATGAGATATTTCATATATATATATATATATATATATATATAATGCTTCCAATGCACTAGTTAGAATACATGGGATTAATTGCATTAATTCTTCTAATGCACAAACGCACATGTACACACACACACACACACACACACACATATGGAATGCCCTAATATGAGTCTCATCTTTGTTAGTTCACATTGGATTATGTTGTCATGACATACTCACAGTAGTAAATAAACATATTAAATTTTATTTAATTGGCCATGGGATTGGCTGTGACATTGATTCACACCTTTCAATTCTGGTTAGGTGAATATTGCTAACAGGGTTGTGCTGCTGTGTAACAGTGGGAAATGGTACTAGAAACAGCAATGACCCCCAGTGGTTCTGCTTGGCTCTATCCACACATTCCTCTTCATATGATGTCCTATGATGTCATGGTTCCAACAAAGAGATTGGTGGGACATACTTAGACCCATCCCTATGCCAACCAGAGATCGAAGCCTGAGTACTGTCATGTAGCATCCAAGCCCTATTCCCCAATCCAAAGAATGAGTAGTCCTGTCAAATAGCCTATACCCCACTCCCCTACCTCTGTTGTATGTTGTGGGCCACCTATTGGCTAAACTGGGCCACAGTGATGCAGAACCTCCCTGTCCTCTGAACCCTTTGATAGTAGACACTTTGCTCTCCCTTGCGAAGCTGAAACTTCTTACATGACACCTCATACACACAGCACTATTAATAAACCTCCAGCCTAAAGGATGATTCCAACTCAGTGCCTCTCTCTCTCAAACTGCCTTTCCCACATCAAAATCTAACAGTGGACAACCCAAAGTAAGGCCAATCTGCCTGATTTCAATAGGAGAACGATTAGAATTGATTGAGCCCCTCCCCTTTCCGACACTAAGATTTTAGTATTCTGTGGTTCTGCTCACGACATCCACAAGTCAGTGAGAACAGTGAAATGAAAGAAGATAATAAAAATAACCACCAGTGTCTCTTGGTTTTGAAAATGAAGTACATGTGGGAAATGACCCTAATTATAACCCAATTTGCCTGTCATTATCTTACAGAATGAATGGGACAGGCTTTCGTCTCCCTCTAACAAATTCAATAAATATGTTTTGTGCATCTGTTTTTAAGTCAGTACCGTATTTCAGAAAAACAAATATCATTATTGTTTTCCATGGTCATTATTGCTAACAATCAAATATATTTTCCTCACTTAGAAGATCTTACCCTGACTGATGCGCACTGCGAAGAGCAGATTTCAAGCTGTATTGTCTGTATTGTCTTATTAGGTCTCCACCATCACTTGCTTTATTTCCTAAATTGTTTTCTTTGAATCACGGAGAATCCATGAACCCCAATCATACCATGATCAATATAAATGTATTTCTGAGATGGTTTCTGTCTATAAGCACATTAGTGGAGCCACCAATATGAATAGCCAGAGAGAGGTTGCTGGAGTGAAACACTTTGCAAAGCAGGGCTGTTCACTACTTTATTCAATTTTTTTCTCTATATCTGAGCTTGAACAGAATCTTTACTGAGTGACAACTCTCTGATCTATTTTTGTCCCTTCCTTCTGCTGTGTTATTGAGACAGAGGAAGTAAACATGAGCAGTCCAAATAGGAAACTTTATTTCATTTGTTCTCACCCTGTCTTCAATAGTTCTTTTTTTAAAAGATGAAACTTCCTGTTTTAAATAAATTATTTAATTCATTCCAAATCTCAGAGAAAAACTAATTTAGGATTCAGTTTTAGTGAGTATCCATCCAAATACCTGTCGCCATGGACCTTCCAACAAACACAGCTGCCTGATGGGGACAATGAAGGTCACACCAGCTGGAAGAGCAGCAGGGGACAGAGGGTGAGGATATTGAAGCCAGATGGGCTTTCTAGAAAAGAATTTGAGAGAAGGGTTGCAAGCTCATGCCCTGATCTCAAGTTCCACACAAAATGCAAGCATCTGGCTCTGATGGGCTAGAACCAGCTGGTCCAGCTTGAGAAAGCTGGTAAGGCTTCATCACTCCAATTAGAATGGCCATGTTCAAAAAGGCTGAAGGTAGTAAGCTTTGGGGAAGGTGTGGGGAAAAGGGAATCCTTGCACACTGACAGTGGGAATATAAATTAATAAAACCACATGAAAAATAGCATAGTGTTTCTTTAAAAGATATAGAATAAAGCTACCATATGATCCATGAGTTGTGCTATATGTATGTATTGAAAGGAAGTGAGGTCAGCACACTAAAGAAATCTCAGTACTCTCATGTTCATGGCAGTACTATTGACAGTAGACAGGAAATGTGAGCAATCCAAGTGCTCAGCAACTAAAGAATGTATAAGAAACTATGATACATAGAGACCATGGGATACTACTCAGCCATAAAAAATAGAATGAAGTACTATCAAGGGGAACAGTACAGGTGAAACTGGAGATGACTGTGTTAAATAAAATAAGCCGAAAAAATAAGTACTTTGTATCCTCACCCCACAATGGAATTTAAGAGCTGATCTTGAAAAAGTTGGGAGTGAAAAAGGTATTTATTGGAAGCAAAGAAGGATACCCAGAGAAGAAAGGATAGGTGTCTTAGGGTTTCTACTGCTGCAATGAAACACCATAACTAAAGTAACTTGGGGAGGAAATGGTTTATTTGACCTATACTTCAATATCATAATTCATCCTCAAAGAAAGATAGGATCAGAACTCAAGCAGAGCAGGAACTGGGAGGCAGGAGATGATGCAAAGACTATGGAGGGGTACTGCTTACTGGCTTGCTCCTCACGACTTAATCAGTGTGTTTTCATGTAGAACCCAGAATCACCAGCCCAGATATGGCACCATCCACAATGGGCTGAGCCCTCCCCCATTAATCACTAATTAAGAAATGACCTTAAAAGTTTACCTACAGCCCGATCTTATGTAGACATTTTCTTAATTAAGGCTCCCTCCTCTCAGATGTCTTTAGCTTGTGTCAGGTTGTCATAAAGCTATCCAGCATAGTGGAAAAAGGTTGGTCAGTAGGTACTATGATATAGTTGGTCAGACTGACTATGACTGGCATACACAGTAGGGTGATTTCTGGCCACCATTGTGCCTTATACCATTGAAAAACCTAAAATAAAAAACGTGAAAATCTTTACTATAATGAAATTAAGCTGAGAAGTACTCAAACCCATGAGACAGAGGTAGGAGCGTCCCTGGTTCAAGGCCAGTCTAGGCTATACAGTGAGTTCTTCATTGTAGTGTAAGACCTTGTCTCAGAAAACCAAAAACCAAGCAAACAAAATCCAAGGGCTGACTAAAGAAAAGGAAATAAATATAAATGTCTGAGAAATAAATGTATCTAACCTAATTTAAATATTACACATATCTACATGCAAAAAGACACTGAAGATTACCCCCACTAATACAAACAATGTTGTTGGTTTTATGCTAGTCAAAAAATTAATTTTTAAGAGCTTTCAGAATTCATATAAACCAGTTATCAAATTGTTTGTAGTTAGATATTAGCCATGGTAGGAGTATTTATCCTGTATATTGGCAGCCAAGGCATTTGTTTTCAGAGTCAATTGTTAACACTAACCAACACCACCCTGCTCTAGGAAGTGGTTGCTATTCTGAAACCCCAGGGAAGTGAGAGGTCCACATCTCTCTTCAGGATATCCACTTTGTATTCAGAGACCCACAATGGACATCAAGAAAATATTATCCTGTCACTGGACACTCATCATTCCACTGTGCAGGCTTTCTCACCATATGACCAATGCTCAAAGCCACTGATGAAGAGCCAGAACAAAGACACCATCAGAGGCCATAGCCTCACCTGGTTCTGCTGGTCCCCTGTTCACAGTGGGCAAGAGAGCTGGAAATGAGGCTGGGGAAAGTAGGAATTTGAGAAAATACTGAAGCTTTGCCTATGGTATTGTAAGACATGAGAGGGAGGGGAGATGTTTATTTAAAAAAAAAATCCTCCAGGCAGTGTTTCCTCTCTTTTTGGAATGACAAAATGTAAGATGAAGCATACATATACACACAAATACAGACATGTAAACCCATATACATGCATACACATGTACAAACACACATGTATATGCATACACATACACACATTCATGGAAACAAGACGCCTGTCTCCACCTGCCACTGAGTCACAGAGTCAGCTTCAAAGACAGACACCCATGGCCAGTGCCTGCGGCTGAAAACCAAAGCCCTAGCAAGAAAAACTCTGGGAAGGAGGAGAAGCTGCTTATGTATGATCAACACCTCTGTGTGTGATCATACCAGCACCAAGATGGGATGGGAGTCTTGAATCTAGGTTTCATTTGGTCAGAAGAAGACGGCCTAGACACAAACTTGATTTGTGGGGAGAAGTGAGAGCAGAAGTGAGGGGGGGCCACCACTCAATAAGATCCCAGAGGGAAATAAAACTTCAAAGTACATGGAAATCTCAAACCATTATGATGGTCAGCTTTCATTGACAATTTGATTGAGTCTGGCACTAAGAGATACACCTGAGTGAGTCTGTTGGGGGTATTTTCAAGAAGGATTAACTGAGAGAGAAGATGCTCCCTAAAGTAGATAGCACCTTGTACTGGTGGCTGAGATATGGAGATCCTGTGGGACAGCAATGTTACTGGCTTGTCCACCTTTGCTTCTTGCTGGTGAGTGCAATCCTTTCCATACCATCAAACCCATCTTCTTCAGCTCTCCAACATGGAATGAGGACAAGAAGCTTTCCAGGAACATCCCCAGGCTTCCAGCACCAGATTGGGACTGCTGTGGCATCCAGCTTCCTGAATTGAGAAGTCACTGGGTTCTCATACTCTCCAGTTTGAAAGCAACCATTGTTGGACTACCCAGCTTATATTGCATAAACCAATCTAATAAATTCCCTTTGGTAATAATACCAGTCTATTTCATCAGTTCTATTCTCCTGGAGAGCCCTAATACAACTATGGAAAACAACCTGAAAAAATTGACAGTAGAAAATAGATATGGTGGTGCCTGCCTATAATCTCAGCACTGAAGAGGCTAAAGCGAGGGAACTGACAGTTCAAGGCCAGTCTGAACTACATAGAAAGAACCTTCTGAAAAATAAAAACAAACAAAAAATCAACAATATGTGAGTAACTGTACTAGATCCAGCCCATCGATACCCTGTCATAGAAGGATGAAAGATTCATGGGATTCCACCTCTTGCTGATGAGTTAAGTAAATGATTGATGGAGAAAGAAGAGACATTTTCTTTAGTGGTGTAACCCATGCTTCTGTAAACAACCTACTGAGTCAAACAAAATAAAAGAGGTATGAGATTAGAAGGATGACTAGTTGAGAAAAGGAAGACTATTCATGGTAGTGGGAAAGGGCAAGAGAAGGTAATTAGGGAGAGATAAATAGGATCAAAATGTATTGTCCACATGTCCACAAAATGTCATAATAAAATTCACTATTGTTTATAATTAATATATGCTAACAAAAACATTTTAAATCAACAATACAAATTTTGTAACAACAAAAGAGTTACTATAACAAGGGAATCCATTTTTCAAAGTACAGTAAGATCATGAAACAAAGTGGAACAGTTAACAAAGACAAACAACCAGTAACAGAGCCCATGCAAAGGACAATCTATTCTTGGCTTGAAGCCGACCCAGAAATCTGTGTCTCCACAGTCCATCGTGTAATGGAACTGACTTCTGCAAATACTAGGTTTCCCAACATGTGCCCTTGTATTGCTCAGCCTTGTGGAGAATAGCTCTGAATCAATCAATGTATGTCATTCCAAAATACCAGTGAAGTTCTTTCTGCTTTTCTCATAGGCATTGAAACTTGGAAATCTTTACCCTTCTCTCTATAACACAGATGTTCCAAATAGGAACAGAAATTTTTAAGGAGTTCCTGACCCCTGGGAAAAGACCAGAGACTCCATCCAACTATAATTAAAAGATTTATTGATTACTGCTAGAAGGACAACAGTCTCTGAGCCAAACATGGAATTTCCATGAGAAAGGAAGGAAGAGAAGGATTTTTT
>CABHPQ010128969.1:0-10833 GCA_902168405.1 Peromyscus aztecus | reverse complement strand
GGAGACACCAAACTCTGTACTCAATATATTTTTAAAGGTAATAAAATGTAATTATCTGCAAAGGCCACTCATCAGAGCCTTTTCTTCACATATTTATGATCCAACCTACAGTAAACAAGTAAGCCTAATGCAGATACAGGAAATACAGTGAGGGACATCCTACGGGTGAAAAACAAATGCACATACACATACGAATACAGAGCTCAAATACAGACTGGTTTGTGAGCACAGTATGTATGTGTATGGTCCTACAAGATTAGATTTTACAATGATTTCAGAATCTTTAACTTCAATTCCAGAACAAGTATGCACATTATGATTTAATAAACAAAGGAAATAACTCTGTTGGATTAGTGATTTTAAGATCCCCAAGACAATCAAATGCTTCCTATAAAGAAAACAAAAGGGCAATTCAGCTTCAAATGTACTTTTCTTGTTAATATATTGTGTAAAAATATATAAACAGCATTAGAAATCCTAACTTCACAATATTCCAATGAGAACACTGGTTTTGTTTTGTTCTTTAAGTTAAAAAAAAAAAGAAAAAAATGCAAATTATTGGTGTGTCATGCTTTTCTTACTGGTACTTAGGATTCTGTCCCACTTAATAATGAAAGAGCTTTTAATGTCATACCCTATAGGAGAGCAGAATAGAATGTGAACTGAAAAATTTTTAAATTTCAGAGAGTTAAACCTTAGCAAAACAGCCATTATTTTTTTCAGGTTTGACTCTAATATGCAATTAAAAAGTCCGAAAGGTCACTCTTATTCTTTGGACTACGTACTGATTCCTAATAGGGTTAATTTTGCTCTCCCTACAGCAATGTCTGGAGACATTTTTGGTTGTAACAATTAGGAGTAAATAGACAAGGAATGCTACAAATATTTTGTGGTAGAACCCAGGTATGCTATGATATAATTCTATAGTATACAAGAAAAACCCTATACAGTAACTGTCTAGACCCAGCTATCCAGTGTACTAAGGCTGAGAAATCTAATTTTGATATATCATTCATTATAAAAGGTGAAGTAAAGGAAAGCTGATGAGACCAGCTTTTCACAAAACACCCCCATATATTCCTATATTCAAATCAAGTTTTTACAGCCAGGTATTCTTGAAGATATAGCTAACGGACATTTCTGAAGCTAAACTACATATAAACTTCATTTATTTACAAAAAAAAGCAACACATTGCTTCCACTGTATAAATATGAATATAAAATATTAAGTATTAACAGAATGACTCAGTGAGACAATAAAAAGAGGTTATATCAAATGAAATTCACCTTACTTCTCTCCATGTAACTTTATAAAACATCAACAGTCTTCAAAATGATTTTAAAAGCTTAAATATAAAATTCTTTCATTTTATATTTAACTAGACTTGATCACTAGGTTCATGATATGGATTTCTGAAGGCTTATTTAGTGTCAAAAAAGATATGACAGGATCAGGTTTCTAAAGAAAAGCTATGTCAAAAACCAGACTGGCTCCAAAGCACACTGGAAACATACCTATCACACTCTTGGCAAAAGAAGCCCGCTTTAGAGTTGCCAGACCAAGGTCTCCAATTTTGACTGAGCCTGTAGGGCCAGTGATAAAGATGTTGTCACATTTAAGGTCCCGGTGAATAATTGGTGGAGTTCGTGTGTGGAGAAACTGAAGTCCTTTAAGGATTTGCCGACACCAGCTTCTTAGAACTTTGATTTTCATCACTTTAAACCTTTTTAAGTACCTGGAAAAGGCAAAGTAAACCAAACAGGTTATCAATGATACCAGCTTTCTGCTTTGAAGAATTCCATTAAATTCTAACATACCAACGATAGGATATCAAATTTAGAATATTAAGACTCAGTAACTTTAAGGGTTAGTAATACTTTTAGTAAGGTTAAAGGGGCTGAGATAAGTTTAAAATAAAATTCTATTAAAAGACAAGAAATAAGTCCTTGAAATATTTTTTATTGTTGAGTAATGAAATTTTCTTGAAAAAAAAATTCTTATGTGTGAATATATGTATCCATGCATGTGAGGTAGGGGAATGCATGCACCTGTGCATGTATCAAAAGAGACAGAAGAATCCCTTGGAACTGGAGTTACAAGCATTTACCAGTTGCTTGGCTTGTCGCATGGGTGCTGGGATCTGAGCTCTTTCTTGCCTTCAAGACTGTACAGCAAGTGATCTTAACCACTTCTCTGGCCATTAGTTTGTTTTGAAAGGATCTATGCAGCCCAGGCTAGCCACAAATTTGTAATTCTTCTGCCTCTGAATCCTTCTTTCATTTTTTGTTTGTTTGTTTGTTTTCTTGAGAATGGGTCTCATATAATCCAGAGTGGCTTCAAACTTTCTATATAACTAAAGATGATCTTGAACTCTTGATCCTCCTACTTCTGCTTCCCAAGGTTAGAACTTTAAGTATGTACCACCATGCCCAGTTTTTGCAGTACTATGGATAGAACCCAGGCCTATGTTTACACTAGGCAAACTCTGAGCTACATCCCCAGCTCTCAGAGAAACTATTTAATATGCAGTTGGTAAGAAAATTTCTGTAACAGCAAAAAAAAAAAAAAAAAATTATTTTTTTTGTCAATAGTTTACTATTGACATAACTAAAAGAATTCTGCTTCTAGTAAATAATGGAATGGCTTCTACCAATGTATTCCTAAACTGGTTTTTAAAAAATGCAAAATGAGCTGGCAAGATGGCTTACTAGGTTAAAAAAAAAAAAAAGCAAACCAACTCCACATGTTTACCCATACACATATACACATAAATAAATAAATGTAATTTAATGTTTTTTTTAAATAAAAAACACAAAACAGTGATTGAAAGGAAATAAAGAACAAAACAAAATCAGTCAGAGTGATTTCACATGAGAATAAAGGAAAAACAATGTGTAAGCAGCCTATGTATGTATGTGCACATACATGTATGTACATGTGGAAAGGTCAACTTTGAATGTCCTTACATCATCTTATATTTTCACCCAGGGTCTTCAACTAACCTAGAACTCATCAAGTAGACTAGACAGACTGGCTAGGAAGCCAGGACAGGGCTCATAAGCAGATAATCATGCCCCCCACCCCCCGTGGGCTTTATGAAGACTGAACTCAGGTCTTCGTGCTTTCCTGCTCAATGGGTAAAGGTACTTGCTGCCATGCCTGATGACAATCCCCATGATTCATATGGAACAAATTTTGAACACGGTGTCATAAAGAACAGTTCTATGACTGTAGTGCAATGGTGATAAGGAAAGGAAAGGTGGGGCTGGAGAGATGCTTCAGTGGTTAAGAACACTTGCTGTTGTTTCAAAAGACCCAAGTTCAGTTCCTAGCATCCATGCCAGGCAGCTCATAATTGCCTTCAACTCCAGCTCCAAGGCATCCAATACCCTGTTCTGGCTTCTATGAAGCATGCACACACAGAGACACACACGTACAGACACACAAAGTAATTTTTTTTTTCTTTTATAAAGATGGGAAAAAAAAGGAGAAGGGCAGATAACCTGGTACATAAACCTAATGACTTAAGTTTGATTTCTGGAATTCACGGCAGAAGGAAAGCAGTACATCCTGGATTTAATCTTCTGACCTTTATGCTTGTGCCATGGAATGCTTCTGGACACACACATCATTCTTATTCATACTCTAATTTATTCTCATCTCACTCCTCTCCACCCACTTCTCCCGCCCCCATAATAATAAAATACACTTTAAAAAGGAAAAGAAGAGACTAACTCAACAAGAGGGAAATCATGCCATCACGCCTAGTACCAGAAACCTATCCACTACCTAGGACTAAGATGAGGATCTTGAAAGAGAATCTATAACTGCCACTTTATTAAACCAACATAATCCCTAACTGCATTCTAAATTTTTGTTCTTATACCCACAGAGCAGTGTAGTTCTTTCTTTCACTCTTTTTTGTTTTTTTTTCAAGACAGGGTTTTCTCTGTTTAGACCTTGCTATCCTGGAACTCACTTTGTACCCCAGGGTGGCCTGAGAAATGTAGTTCTTATCCTTCAACAAGGAAAGTTCTCTTAGTAACAGAGACAATTTATCAGAATACAGACACATGTAGCATCCAGACACAACTGATACACATCTACAACATAAGTCCTGCACCTAAGACTCAAGATCATTGTGGAAGAGGGGGCAGAACAATTTTAAGAGCCAGAGAACAGGGAGTTGTGTGTTTTCTATAAATGTCAGAAGCTATACCCATAAAAATCTCTCTAACATGTCTGCTTAAACATGACCTGAACAAAAACATAAACATATAAGCTAACATGGGAAGGAGAAAGTCTCAACCCTAAACAAAGACCTATAAGCAATTAAGAAATACTGAATGGGAAAATTAGTCTTTCCCCAGAAAAAGGACACCAATAGGTTATCAAATACAAAATGGTCAGCCCTGAAAACATACACAGCAAGTAACATTATATAGACTGAGTAGATACTTATGTACTTTGGAATATGGGTATACACACACACACACACACACACACACACACACACACACACACACACACACACACATATAAAACAACTGGAGAAGAAAGGGCTATGAATTTGAAAGAGAGCCAAGGGAAGCAGGTACCATGGGAGGGCTTAGAGGGAGGAAATGGAGGAGGGAAATGACAAATACACAATTATAATCTCAAAAAATAAAATATTTAAGAAGGGGAGGAAGAGCTGAGTGATGGCGGCTCACCCTTTAATTCTAGCATGCTGGATGCAGAGGCAGGCTGATCTAAGTTCCAGAACAGCCTAGTCTACAGAAACCCTGTTTTAAAAAACCAAAAAGGAAAAAGATGAGGAAGGGGGAGGAAAGAAGAAATTCCAGAAAGTAGTCACAAAATAAAGCCCTCGATTCTGTATATTTTCTATCCAAATCTCTAGTTAGTTAGCTGATGAAATACGTACATATGCAACAGAATCCACAGGATGACTAAGTGAAGAGTATGGCATAAGAGTCTCTTGTTATCTAATCACTATAGAGAAAATATTGTTTGAGAAATGCATTGTGGTGCACATTTTATTTGTACATATGCAGAGTGAGGGAAGGAAAAGCATCTACTAATATTTTCATATTAGTACCTTTAAAGTACATGCAACTAATTAATAAAATCTGTATTTTGTGAAGATCTATGAAATATACATGTATCAAATATAAAAATCACAGTATAAAAACGAGTATTAGGGGCTGGAGGGATGGCTCAGAGGTTAAGAGCACTGACTGCTCTTCCAGAAGTCCTAAGTTCAATTCCCAGCAACCACATGGTGGCTCACAACCATCTATAATGGGATCTGGTGCCCTCTTCTGGCCTGCAGGCAGAGTACTATATACATAATAAATAAATCTTTAAAAAAAAAAAAAAAAAAAAACGAGTATTAGCTAGGAAACGTGTTTTACATGAAAGTGTACAATATTAGCACTAAATTTGAAAAGAGATGAGGATATAAATAAAATCTCCACAGTAATCTTTTTTTTTAAATCCTACATATACAAGATTTGGATCTATCAGAAAAACTAAGAGTAGAACTAAAATAAAACTTACATTTGGATGTAGCAATTAAATAAACTTAATAGCAAAGGCAAGTTGTTTTTTAATTTTTTATGTGTATTGGTGTTTTGACTACCTGTATGTCTGTGCACCAAGTGTGTGCCTGGTGTTCACGCTGGCCAGAAGAGGGTGTCTGATCATCTGAAGACTAGATAGTTTTGAGCCATCATGAGCTGCTGGGACTTGAACCAGGGTCCTCTAGAAGAGAACCCAATGCTCTTAACTGTTGAGCCATCTCTTGAGTCCCTAATTACATTTAATCCTTAAAACCTGCTTTTAGAGTGGGACATGGTGGCATACATCTTTAATCCCAGCACTCAGGAGGTAGAGGAAGACAGATCTCTGTGAGTTCAAGGCCAGCCTAGTCTACAAAGTGAGTTCCAGGACTAGTCAGGGCTGTTACATACAGAAACTCTGTCTCAAAAAACAAAACAAACAAAAAACCTGTATTGGGGAGAGGTTGGGTGAATATAATCAAGATATGATATATGAAATTGTCTAAGAATTAATAAAAAAATATTATTTTAAAAAACCAAACCAAAAAAAAAAAAACCCTAAGTACTAGGAATGAGTTATCTGTTTTTTGAGTTCACAGCCACTGGGGTCCCACAGACCCCCTAAACATTACAGTCTATTTCCATTGTTCTTGGTTACCCTCCAGAAACTGGTAGCAAGACACTATTGCTGAAGACATCACATAGTTGAGTAATAGGACATAGAGAAATCAAGGCAGAAATTTCATCCCTACTGACAAGTTTTCATAGTGCTGGAGGTGCTATCTATGCATTCTACCGAGGAGGAAAAGTAATCAACCGTCCTACCCAGTTGAGAACCCTGTGAGCTACAAATAGGCCTAGCCTGGCACTTATGGGAATAAGCAGGCCCTTTATAATTGGATTTAAGATAGACCCCATGCCTGGTACTACCATGGCTACTAGGTCATAAGCCCTAAGGGGAAATCTACTACTATGAAATGGACACAGTATTAGAATGACTCCTAATGGCTTATCATTAAACCCAATTCTAGTACATCTCTAATCCTCATAAGAAAAGCTTCTTCTTTTGCAGCAGATAGTGATTAATACAGAGACTGACAACTGGACAAGATATAGAGAATTAGAGCCTACAGAGTGCTCGGCTCTAAATGGTACATCTATGTTACACCTCCTCCCTCTCTATGGATCAGGGATCATTGCTAAGGAGGGTGAAAAGATTATAAGAATCAGAGATAGCAAAAGACTGCTACTAGACGATTTTTCCCACACATAAGAGAATTCATAGCCGGTACTCTAAACCTGGTCAAAAGCCCATGGCTGGGAGGTTTTAGGATCTAAGGTAGTGGTTCTCAACCTTCCTAATGCTATAACCCTTTAATATAGTTCCTCATGTTCTGATGATCCCAGACCATAAAATTATTTCATTGTTACTTCCTAACTGTAACTTTGCTGTTATGAATTATAATGTAAATATCTCATATGCAGGATATCTGATATGTGAGCCCTGTGGGAGTTGAGTTGAGAATCACTGATAAGGAGACCTTACTACTGGTGTTAAAGCTGGCATACCAAACTTCCTTCTAAATGTTTAAGTTTATACCCATAGACAAATGTTCTTCTTAGCCATAATTAGAGAAGGTTCTCTTTGCAATGAACAAAGGTAAATGCAGAAACTCACAGCTGCTCAAGTTTCTGAGAATAAACAATAGCTGAGTGTTCTATCCTGAACAGAACCTTTATAACATTCTTCCTAAATCTCAAGGAACATTGTAGAATTGGGGCAGAAAAAAAAATGTAAGATCCAGATAGGGGTAAGGACTATGGGACTATCTTCCAGGCACTACTCCACCATTGCAATAATGATTTCACAGTAGCTTGCATGGGCCTGTCAAGAGTCAATCATGGATTGGGGGACAGAGTTTCACAGGGTCCTACCTTCCCTTCCCCTTTGCTGAATTATTGATTACTGATTATGGGGAAAGTCATTGTCATTCAATTTTGTACCCACTAGTGAGCGCACCAGGCTCCAATGGACAATTCTAAACTCAAGTTCACACTGGTTAAAACTTAACAAGTCACAAAACAATAATTCACACTGGTTAAACTTAACAAGTCACAAAACAATAAAGCATTAAAGTAGTAAAAAGACTTGAAAGGAGAAGGGGGAGTGACAGGAATTGGGAGGAGATATTGGAGGAATGGAAGAATAATCAGAATAGATAATATTTATGTATGAAATTGTCAAAGAACAATTTTATCTTATTTTTTGAGACAGTGTCTTACTATATATCCCTGGCTGGCCTGGAATTCACTAGACAGACCAGTCTGGCCTCACAGAGACCTGTCTGTCTCTGCATCCTGAATACTGGGATATATAGGAGTGTACCATCAGCTCTTGTGAAATTTTAATTTTAATGATTTGTTCTTAGGTATGATGTTCTCCAGCTCTTTCTCAATCGTGCCTGTCCTTTTCTTGATGGAGTCCTGTTTCTTTTTTATGTCATCTATTCATTCTCATTCCTGTTTGTATATTTACTTTCATCCTTACAAAAATACTTAATATATGATTACTTTCAGAATCGCCACAGTATCTTAACTGTTCTAGTATTAATTTCCGGTTGTTTATGTTCATGATTTTTGGTGGATTAGTTATTTAACTGTGAAGTCACCTGTCTTAATTACTTTTCTATTGTCATAGCAAAATACCAAGATCAAGGTAACATATTAAAAGAAAGCACTTAATTGGGCTTACAGTTTCAGAGAGTCCATGATGGTGGAGCAAAGAAATGGCAGCAGGAACAGCTGAGAGCTCACATCCTGATCCACAAGTAGCAGACAAGAGAAAAGACTAGGAGTGATGCTAGTCTTAGGAAAACTTAAGGCCTTTCCCCCAGTGACAGACCTCCTCCAACAAGACCACACCTTTAATCCCTCCCACACAATCCCATCAACTGATAACCAAATTATTTAAGTGCATGAGCCTAGGGGGGCCATTCTCATCCAAACTATCACATCACTTTTGAAAACTTGGCTGTAGACAATGTGACCAATAAACTATGAAAATATCCCTGGAAATTTCATCTGGAATAACTTATGGCATATATCTTTTGGCCTGAGTTTCCTGCACTAATTAGGCAGTAGAATTTATATATATATATTTACACATAGACACACACACACATTCTATAATATATGTGACAGGGACGAATATAAGGGACAGACATTGATAGCAATTTGGAGAGGGAAATGGGGCAAGAAAGACAGCACTTGAGTATGTTTCAGAAATCCTACTCTCCATCTAGAGGGCGAAAGCTTTCTTGTAGTGTTTACTGAGAGGAGTGCCAACTTCACCCTTCTTATGGACAATTCCATTTCTGACACAGGTTATGTTCTAACCCTTCTCTCTGATATCCAAGGCCTTTCTGTCACTGTGTGGATACCAAAAATAGTACCCACTTCCTCAAGCACGATATCTGGTACAACTCTGATTTATATATATATATATATATATATATATATATATATTTTTTTTTTTTTCCCCCCTGGGGATTACTCTTTCCCCCACTGGGAGGGGGGCAGGCACTGAAGACATGGTTCAGTGGTTAAGAGCACTTGCTACTCTTCCAGAGGACAGAGTTCGGTTCCTAGCACCCATATCAGGCAACCCACTACAGCCTGTAACTGCTACCCACTTCCCTCTTCCAAAGACTCCCACACACATATGGCATACACTCACATAGATATACACATTTACACATAAAAAAATCATGAAAAGTTTTAATAGATTATTAATTTTATTTTATGTGTGTTTTTGCATGTGTATACATATGTGCACCACATGCATGTTTGGTGCCCACAGAGGTCAAATGGTATCAGATTCCCTGGATCACAGATGTGATCCACCATGTGAATGCTGGGAATGAAACACGGGTCCTCTGCAAGAGGAGCCTTAACCACTGAGCCATCACTCTAGCCCCATAAATCATTTTGCAAAGAATAAATAAACAGATAAATAAGCAAGACACAAGTAAACCATTGTAGTATGTTTTTAGGTATGTCTGTCTGACAGAATGCTGACAATCAACTAGGAATCTGAACCAGTGAAAATAATCTCAAGATGTATATAGACACACAACTACCACACAATTTTCTTTAATCCATGAGTATATTTATCAAGTTTCAGACACAGTGCTACAAAGTAAAGTATGAGATGGCTCAGTGGTTAAGAGCACTGGCTGCTCTTCCCGAGGTCCTGAGTTCAATTCCCAGCAACCACATGGTAGCTCACAACCATCTGTAATGAGATCTGGTGCCTCTTCTGGCCTGCAGGCATACATGCAAGCAGAACACTGTATACATAATAAATAAACAAATCTTTAGCCCAGAGGTAGTGGCTCATGCCTTTAATTCCAGCACTTGAGAGGCAGAGGCAGGTAGATGGAAGAATAGGAAGAGTTGAAGACACTAGCTAAAAAAATTAATTTAGAGAATTCAATGACACATTCAAATCAATGACTATAATCAGGAGACAAAAACTATGTTCCAAAGACCTAATATATATCAGCTCAGTACTATTTATTTGATAGAGACAGATAGTTTAGTGGGTAAAAGCTCCTGGCAACAAGCCTGGAGCTCCACCTCCCAGACCGGAAAGAGTCCCACAATTTACCCTCTGACCTCTATACTCATACCATCATACACACGCCTACACACATACATACATACATACATACATACATATATACATACATACATACATACAGGGAGGGAAGGAAGGAAGGAAGGAAGGAAGGAAGGAAGGAAGGAAGGAAGGAAGGAAGGAAGGAAGGAAGAAAGGAAAGTTCATTAAGTAAGTGTGCCAGGCAGGTGGTAGACTAAACCTTTAATTCCAGCACTAAAGTGGCAGAGGCAGGCAGATCTGTGAGTTTGAGGCCAGCCTGCAGCCTGGTCTACATAGTGAGACCTTGTCTCAAACCACATCCATTCTCAAAATAAAATAAGAGGACAAATAACATATCACAGTAATTTTTAAATTTCAATTACTTGGGAACTAGGCTAGAAAGATGGCTCAGTAGTTAAAAAGTTAAGAGGGCTTGTTGCTCTTCAAGAAGACTCACAGTTCGGTTGCTAATACCCACATCCAGCAGCTTACAATTACATGTAACTCTAGCTCCAAGGGATCAGATATCCTCTTTTGGCCTCTGGAAACAGCCACACATGAGACAATCACTTATATATATTTCTCTCTCTCTGATCTCTGTCTCTGTCTCT
>CABHPQ010128968.1:0-11949 GCA_902168405.1 Peromyscus aztecus | reverse complement strand
TGAAACCTCAAAGCCCACCTCCACAGTGACGCACTTCCTCCAGCAAAGCCACACCCACTCCAGCAAAGCCACACCTCCTAACAGAGCCACTCCCTATGGGGGCCATTTTCTTTCCAACCACCACAGTGAGTAAGAGCTTTTCCAAATACCCTGTCTCCATCTCTCTGGGTTTTGGAAAGCTCTTCTTATGAGAAAAATTTTAACAGAAGGGAGGATTATTCATAAGTTAGACTGAAACAGGGAATTCCAGGAATGGATGAATATTTTTCCACTCCTGAAACCCTAAACCCCAACCCAACACACTTACCCTTTTGTTCTTACATTAGGTTTAGGGATGTGTAGTGGCTTCAGTGCATGATGGAAGCAGCCAATTTTATGAGCCTAATGACATCGAGACTCCATTAAAGTGCAGCAAAGCACAATTACACAATTAGTGGCTGGTTCAGCCCACCATGTTGACCCAGCCATTTTTGGAGGGCCTTAATTTTCCACTCTTTGGTTGATAAGTAATGTTCTCCAGCTCTATGTCTCCACCACTGCAGTGTGGTTCCTTCTTTTCCCTATCTAGCCTACCAGAAAACATCGCTCCCCATGTTTTCCTCGAACAAAACCCAGGCTGGGCAAAAATAGCCTCGCTGCCTGCTCCAGTATAGCTGGACTCCCTAGGGCAAAAGCAACCATGAACCAAAGAGCTTAGACATCAAGACTCAGACTTTGTCCATGGAAAACAGCTTCAGGACCCTAATTTCACTACATCTAACACACCAAAAGCTATCGTGGTGAAGTGCTGTATGGACCCAAAGCCACCTTGCAACATGGACCTTAAAACCCCTTGTCCTGGCCCTGTGGCATATAAATACTAGAAGTTCTTTTTCTTTCTGGAAGTTTTGTTTTGTTTTGTTTTGTTTTGTTTTGTTTTGAGACATTATTGGGATGTTCGCCCTTCCTACAGCAAATTTAATAAGCTCAGTTTTGTTCAGTTACTCTATTTTGTAAACAGTGAGCAGTCATTGTTATTAGGTTATTAGGGTGGAAACTTGGGTCCTGGTAGCCCTAACGCGTGGGGCTGGACCGTTCATCTTCAATGGGCCAATTAAAGAACCAAAGTAATGATGAAAAACAGGGAAAGGGTGTTTATTCAATATGGTCATATTGGGAAGAAGAACAAAGAGGCTGAGTGACACTCCCCTAAGACGTCCTTGGGGGTGATAACATGATGTTTAGGTGTGTAAGATTAAGCAGCCTCTGCTGAGGTGTGGTCCTGGCCATCATTCACCCGTCGATATTCAGCCTTCAGTTTCTCCTTTAGGCTGTCAACACTGTGTGAAATCTCTTTCCAGCGGACAATTTCCTCCTCTGGCTGGCACCAGGCTACAGCTTTTTCCTTCTCCCAGCGTGAGATTCCTGGGGAAATTCCAATTTCTTGGGGTCCATTGTTTCCATAGCCTGTTAGCCAAAGGGACGGGGGTACAAGTGTGTGTTTAGAATGTCTTTATTCCTTCCAGGAAGTGTAAAGCATATCCAACACACAATACTGCAATTATTTATCTGTGTGGTGGCCACTTCCCCACTCACTGCTCCGTCCTACGCACACAGACACAGACAGACACATCCTGCACTCGATTCAGGAGGCCTTGACGAAACCCAAATAAGACTATGAAGAAGCACATTCTAGAAGGCAATTTAAATGCAGAAAGATACCCCCTTGTAGCCTGCATCAGAGGAGCTGTAAATATTGACAGGAAGAAAGAACACTGTGCCGGAGCCAAGAGGAAGCTGTTTCCTGTTCCTTTCCTCCTCTGCAATGCTCAACACTGTTCCATCATCCGTAGCTCAACCCCAAGTACGCGCCACAGCCGCACACACAGAGCCTGCGAACCCCAGAGATCAACGGAGAGAAGCCAGAGCCTGAGGCATGAGGCAAGAGGAAAAACATTGTAGAGAAGGACTAAGAAGCAGGAAGTGTTGAGAGAGAGAGTGATCCCCAGGGAAGGCATTTCCCTTCAGCCTGGAGCAAAGAATCCAGCGCCCCTGCCCCCCTCCTGCCTGCCCCAGCAATGCCCTCCACTCCCTAAAGGCACTGATTCCCAGGAGAAGCCGGTTTCCTGAGCAGATGGCTCTGCAGCATTGGAGGGTGGAATGTAAGGCTTAAGCTGAAAGCCAAGGGCTATCTCATACATCCTGTGTATGCTTAGATAGCCATTGTTTGTCACTGGTCGACCAATGTTTACGATGTATAAATATTTAAGTGTGCAACGTGTACGTAAGACTGGCTTGGCTATCTTAGTGTGATACTGTTTCCATCCATCCACTATAAAGATTAGGTCCTAGCCAAGAATGTCTCAAGTAAGAAGAATTACAGTGTTACATGCTGCTGGCTGCATAGGAAGGGCAGGATGTAGCGACCTACAGCTCCCCCATAAGGTGCCTTTCAAAGTAAGAGGACAGCGGAGACAGAAAAGGACAAAGCCGTGCTAAAACATTCTTTAGCAGTACACAGTTACATTCCTAATATAGAGCAGGAAGGAGTCCTCATACCAGAAGGTACACACACACACACACACACACACACGCACACACACACACACGTGCGTGTTCTTAGCACTTTTCACCATAGCCCATACGTGGACATAATTTAAACATTCACCAAAGGTCAGACAGAAAAGTAAACTGAAGGGTATTCGGATAGTTTAATGTAACAGAGCGGCGACAACTTGCTGCCACATTTACTATTAAGAGTAAATCTCACAAGTATGGTTTAAGTGGAAGAAACCAGAGCCAAATACTGGCAGAATTAATATAAAGTGAGAGTCAGAGACACAGCTCCTCGGGCAGTGGGCTAGATAGAGTCCTGCTTCCCAGTTTGATTATGCATATATGGGTGTGCTATTTGTGAATTCAGGGGTATATTTTGATATTTGTACTTGTGCATGTATATGTGAGTGCATGCTCTTGTATGTGTGTATGTGTGTACATACAACTATATATACACATATATACATCTAACGCATTTATGAAACGCTCTTAAAATTTAGGAGAGACTCCAGATGATAAGTTAAGTTTAAAAGGGGAGAGTAAAAATGTAGAGATAAACTATGTGGATATAAATCATTTGTACTTTAATATATAAGATATTAGTGTTTTCTAACTATTTTGTACCCCTTAAATAAGTTAAACCCCATGAGGAAAAGGGTAGCACATACCCAGTCACATTTGTGTCCTCTGAATGCCCCAAAGAATCACACAGTGGCTGTTCAGGAAATATATACATAATAAATATTTGAAGCCAGGTGATGGTGGCACGCACCTTTGATCCCTGCACTCGGAAGGCAGAGGCAGGCACATTTCTGAGTTTGAGGCCAGCCTGGTCTACAGAGTGAGTTCCAAGACAACCAGGGTTACACAGAGAAACCCTGTCTTGAAAAAACAAAAAATAAATACATAAATAACATTTGAATGTTCTATTTATAGCAAAGTTCCCTTTGATAGATATAGTGATTGAATAAATAAATGTATACCATGAAAAAAATAATAATTAAAGGGAAAAGGACTCTCTAGGTGGCTGTGGGATGCTTAAGAGCAAGAACTAAGAAAGGCAAACAAACCCACATGTGACCATATTGAGAGTGTGTTTTTAGTGAAGTGACATTACTAATGTGTTGCTACCTGAAAAATTGACCCCAAACATAGCAACTTACAACTATAATCATTTATTTTTGCAATCATTTCTGAGGATTAGGATTGTGAAAGTGACTTAGCCTGGGGGTTCCGTTTTGGGCCTTCTCTCCAGGGTGAGGTCAAGAGGTAAGCTGAAGTTGAAGGCCCTGAAGGCTTGGCTGAGAGGGCATGGGAGAGCTGCTGCCTGGAGCCTCAGTTCCATCCCATGTGAGCCTCCCGGGGAGATGGCTCCCAGCCTGCCCAAAGCAGCCATCAAAGAGGCCGAGTATGCGGGAGACACAATCACTTCATGACTTCGTCTCTAAAGCCACACACGGTCGCGGCTGTTCCGTTCTGTCCTTTACGTGGGAGTCATGAAGACCAGCCACACTCCGGAATTGGGCTCTGTCTTGTGAACCCACCAACATATAATTTATGGACATGATTTAAACCAGTGGTTAGCCTGTGGGTCGTGACCCCTTTGGGTGTCAAATGACCCTTTCACGGGCGTCCCATATCAGAGATCCTGCATATCAGATATTAACATTCTGATTCATAACAGTAGCAAAATTAACAGTTATGAAGTAGCAATGAAATAATTTTATGGTTGCGGGTCACCACAGCACAAAGAACTGTATTAAAGGGTCCCAGGATTAGGAAGGATGAGAACCATGGCATTAAACCATCACAGTTCCCATCTTCTGGGCACAAAGTATTTCTGTTCCTCCACATATACAATTCTGCTATCCTTCCCAATACTTCCCAAAGCCTCGAGCTTGTAGGCCTCAGATCCAAGCCCAGATGTTGTGCTAAGCCAGGCCCTATGCAGGTGAGTTTCCTTGGGTATAGTTCCACAAGACACAGCCTCAAGTCGATTTTCTCTGTCAGAGTTCTGTGTACTGGAGACACTGCCATCTGAAATGTCTATCTGTCGGTTATCACTTATCTGTTACCTCAGCTGTCTGTCCTTGCCCTCCATCTTGCTTTGAGACAGCCTCTTTGCCCTTCAGGCCTTTGAGCTTCCAGCTTTGTCTTCAACTTCCACCTGTGGGTGCACTGGCATTCCAGATAAGACATAATGTGCCCTGGGGATGCGAACTTGGATCTTCATACTTGCACAGCAAGGGCTCTGCCCATTAAGCCATCTCTCCAGCCTAATTGTCTATTGCCATGTAGCTGACCCATAAATCAATGATTTAAGGAAATGCACATTTATTATCTCAGTTTTGGTGGGTCAGGAAAGCTGGGCTCTGCTGGGTGTGTCTGACTTCTGAAGTGCAAAGTGCCATTGGAACTACTGACCTCTCAAGGCCTGATTGGGGCTGGAATATCTGCTCCAAAGATCATCCATTGGCATGATTGGTGGACTTGGGCCTCACCAAAGAGATCTCTGCATAGATCGTCCCTATGTTTTCATAGCATTACAGTTGATTGCCTCCCTGGTAAGGTAGGCAAGAGCAATCACGGTAGAAAGTGGTGTCTTTTATGACCTAGTCTTAGAGGAGATATTTTGTCAATTCTCCTGTGCTCTGTTTGTCTCACAGAAAAACACTGATGAGATCTAGGAGTGGTAGATAAGAGTGTGAATCTAGAAGTCTGGACTATCGGGGGTCATCTTGGAGCCAGGGGAGTACAGTAGTGACCCAGGATTAGAAGTTGGATGGAAGAGAACCATGAGTGGTGTGGATGCGGGTACTGTCCCTTACCCTGTGATCTTGAGCTATCAACAGTATTCCAGCGTACCCTGAGAAGGAAAACAATGGCCGTTGATTCCACCAGATTAACCATGATTCAGTGACAATGACTAATCAACATACTGTATAAAGAATCCACTGAAATCCAGGCACTGCTGGTTTGTAGGAGAGGTCATTTGATGCCCCATGAGCTTGGAAAGCATAATCCCTACTCCCAGCATCCTGTATATGGTGGCTAATCTCGGTTGTCAGCTTCACTGTTTCTAGAATAAACTAAAACAAAACGCAAGTTGTTGGACACTCCTGGGGGATTTTCTTTCTTTCTGAAGCAGGAACACCCACTCTAAATATGGGTAGTCCCACATAAATGGACATGTAGTCGGAAGGCTTCGGGGAAAGTAGTGAAAATAAAGCCATCCTCCCAAAGTAGCTTTTCATCATCACAGCATTTATCACAGGACCCTAAAGCAAACTGGGACAATCAACATGGAAAAATCACTACTTTCCCCGAAGCCTTGGTTTCCTTAGTTTCAAATGGGCATACTAAATGCATTCATGAGCTTTTATTGCAATTCATACATGTACAGACACCTCCTACACACACACACACACACACACACACACACACACACACACACACGCATGCTCACACACACATCCTAGCAACTACTAATCAATTGATAAGTAGTTACTATTGCAAATATCACCTGGAGTTTTATACAATGGTGAGTCACTGAGTTACTAGACATCTTGCAGCTTTGGGAATTTTTGTTTTATTTTGTTTTGGTTTGGTTTGGTTTGGTTTGTTTCAAGACAGAGTTTCTCTGTGTAGCCCTGGCTGTCCTGGAACTCATTTTATAGACCAGGCTGGCTTCAGACTCCCAAGTGCTAGGATTAAAGGTGTGCACCACCACCGCAGGCCAGCTTTGGGAATTTTAAACTAATGAAAATGGTCCGGCTCTCTCAGTGACTCACCAAACAGAAAACCAAGAAAACCTGCTACCTTCTAACTCTAACCCAATTCCATCACCATCTTTCCTTGTAGTCTACTTTTCTGTTGCCGATAATTACAAGTCAAAGTGTACAAAAATGTTTACTGTAGCTTCTTTCACATTGTGTCTTTTAACAGAGACTTTGGCAGGGTCGGGCTATGGAGCTCATGCCAGACACTGTGAACTTTTGACAGAATTTGACCCGGGAGCTTGTTCCAGTGTGTCATCCCTGAGCGGCGACCAGAGGGTAGTAGCGGAAGGTCAGCGGCACTGAGTCAGGATCTGATGCTGCGCTGAGTGGAAGGTCACTGAGGGCCACACTGGGCGGTGTTCAGAGATTCCTGAAGTTGTGGTGAGGGAAATGAAGGGTGCTTAGCCAATCCCAGCTCCTCAGCTATAAACTGAAAGTGTTTACATGCATCTGTTGCATTTGTCTCCACAGGGCTTCGTGCATGGTCAATCAAGGTAATGAAGTATCCCACACACAGAAAATATATTGTGTGAATCAGAATTTAGCAGCTTAGGGGTGTGTGTGTGGAGAGTTGTGTGATATGTGGGGTGTGTGTGTGTGTGTGTTTCTGGGGATCCATCCCAGGGCCTTGGACATGGTAGACAAGTACTCTCCCACCGTGCCACAACCCCTGCTTTTGTTTTTGAATATCAGAGTCTTGCTATGTACCACAAGTTAACCTGGAACTCAGTACGTAGCCAGACTCACCTGAAACTCAGGATTGCCCCACCTTGCTTCCTGAGCTCTAGGGTTACTGTAACCTGTCAGTCTGAGAATTCTTAACAGACTTTTAAAACTTCCAAATGATGCCCTAAAATATCATGACTTATTTCTATGATAAAGCAAAATTCATGTAGATATCAAATGATTATGGGGTTAGTCACAAATCTGAAACATTGATGTCTGTCTTAGTTAGGGTTTCTATTGCTGTGAAGAGACACCATAACCACAGCAACTCTTATAAAGCAAAACATTTAATGGAGGTGGCGGCTTACAGTTGCAGAGGTGCCGTCCATATGGTGAGACATAGTGGTGTGCAGGCAGACACGATGCTGGAGAGGTAGCTGAGAGTTCCACATCTTGCAGGCAACAGGAAGTGGACTAAAACACTGGGCAGTATCTTGAGCATATATGAGACCTCAAAGCCCACCTCCACAGTATCCTCCAGCAAGGCCACACCTCCTGTAGTGCCACTCCCTTTGGGGACCATGTTCTTTCAAACCCCCACATTGGTGAATGTCAATGCTTAAGGAACCTAGTGGGTAACTAGAATGGAAGGCTGAGAGGAATATGGCACCTCTAGAGCACAAACCCCCACAAAGCTCAAGGAAATGACACCTACTGGCCTCCCTGGTGCTCTATGGGAATATGGATAGGACTCCATCACTACTGGACAGCTAGAGAGCATTTCTACTACATCGGAACCACTTTGTGCTGTGCCACAGAAGCAAGGTGATGCTGCTAGGATGTTCTGGAAATTTACACACACTGCGCTCTGTTGAATGTGCCCTAGCTGAGGCTGGTTGCTTCCTCATGGTTGGAGAAGTATTACGTTGTTTTGCTTTATCCCAAGCTATGGTATCTTTTAATTATTTCACATAAACTTGTACAGTATTTGTACAGTGAGTTATATGTTAAATAGAATGTACATGGGGCTGGAGAAACAGCTCAAGGTTTAAGAATACTTACTGCTCGTGCAGAGGACCTGGGTTTGCTTCCCAGCATCTACATGGCAGCACAGAATCACCTATAACTCCAGTTCCAGGGCATCAGATACCATCTCTGACCACTGTGGGTACCAGGCAGGCACATGACACACATACATACATATAGTCAATACACTCACAAACATAAATTTAAGCTGGGCAGTGGTGGCACACGCCCTTAATCCCAGCACTCGGGAGGCAGATCCAGGTGGATCTCTGTGAGTTCAAGGCCAGCATGGGCTAAAGAGTGAGTTTCAGGAAAGGCGCAAAGCTACACAGAGAAACCCTGTCTCGAACCCCCCCCAACCCCCCCCCCAAAAAACATAAATTTATACATCTATGTAGCTGAAGTTTTCTCTGGTCCTGCCCAGCTCCACAGACCCCGCAGTCACTTATAAAATAATCACTCAGAAGCTTATATTAATTAAAATTGCTCAGCCATTAGCTCAGGCTTATTATTGACTAGCTCTTACACTTAAATTAACCCATAATTCTTATTTATGTTTAGCCACGTGGCTTAATACCTTTTCTCAGTTCTGTCTTGTCATCTTGATTCCTCCGTGTCTGGTTGGCGACTCCTGACTCAGCCTTTCCTCTTCCCAGAATTGTCCTTGTCTGCTTATCCCATCTATACTTCCTGCCTGGCTACTGGCCAATCAGCATTTTATTTATCAACCAATGGAAACAACATATTCACAGCGTGCACCGCACCATCACCCATCTTTAAGAGAAAGGTTCCCAGAAGTCTTAGACTCGAGCAACAACATCCATTTAACCTTATTCATCCCTGTGTCTTCCACATTACACAACCTCAAAGTCTTGTCCCATTTAAAATTAATGAACACGGGGCACAATGTGGAAAGGTGGCTCGGCTTCTAAAAGAAAAGACCAAATACACTAATTAATCCAAGCAAATCAGACACTAGGATAGGCTTGTGTCCAGGTGACCTTCCCTGACCCTCCCACCAACCATCTTTTCATTAGCACCCGGGATATGGGGATGATCCTGGGACCCCCACTTCTTACAACTGAGCCTACGGGGTACAGTTGTAAGAAAGAACCAGCTCCACTCTGTTTAATTAAGATCGCTTCTGAGTGGCTCTCCGACAGATGTAATTTTTTTTTCTTTCTCTCTCTGTGTACATGTTTCTCTGGGACAAGTGACATGTGTGTGCAGCTGTACCTGTGTGCAGGTGTGTATATGTGGAGGCCAGAACATAACCTCGGGTGTCATTCTTCAGTCACTGTTCACTTTGTTTTCTGAGACAAGATCTGTCATTGACCTGAAGCTTTCCAAGCAGTCTAGGCTGACCAGTGACCCCTGGAGATCTTCCTGCTTCTGCTTCTCCAGCACTAAGATTTTTAATGCATGGGCCACCACACGTGGCTTTTAATGCACAGGACACCACAAATGGCTTTTAATGTACAGGCCACCACACATGGCTTTTAATGTCGTGGGTCTTGGAGAATTGAACTCAGGTCCTTATCTTTGGGTGACAGGCAATTTACACAACAGAGCTATCACTCCAGACCAAAAATGTAATAATAATAATAATAATAATAATAATAATAATAAAAACATCTCTAACACTTGTCAGCAGCCTTCTGAACACACGACAGATAGGCAGATACGTCCTCCCCTCAGCTTGAATACCTTCTACTTTGGTTGGTGAAATGTGGCAACCATAAGGGCACTCCACACTGCTAAAGGTGCTCTGACTAATCTAATGCCATTAGCCTACGTCTCATTTATTTTCTCTATTATCTTCTTTTCCAATTTGCAACCACTGAGTAAATTATCATGGTATTTAACTTGTGGAGTTTTGTGAGCCAGAATTTTTTTAAAATATTAAATAAAAACTTAAATATCACCAAACCAAAAAAGCCCTATCAAAAACATCGTAACACCCAATAAGTGGCAATGACCCAGCATGTCTACGCCTGTGAACATTGACCTCTGGAGATTGGAAAGCCATGCATTCCTAAAAGATGTACAATTGATATCATCAACTACAGCTCAGGCTGGCAGAAGTTTTTGTAAAGGTTTGGAAGGTTTCTTGGAAATACTTACACCGAAAAGAAGAAAAATAGAGGCTGATTAGAAAGTAAACAACTGGCTTACACAGTTGCTCTTACAAAGATGCATAAATTACCAACAGACATCTTATACAAAAACAAAAACAAACAAACAAACAAAAAAACACCCTACAAAAATCACAATGAAAACTTCCAAGTCAAACATGAGTCCTACCTCAAACACAACAGTCAGAAACCATCACTTTTCGTGGTCCAGGGGTTCGGTAGCTTACGAAAATTGTTGTGTTCAGTAACAAATTCGACCCTCCTGGAGACTGTGGGCGAGGTGCACGGCTTCCAGTGTGGTTTTGCCTGTTTCGGCCAGCCAATTTTTAAGATCCGTCCATCTCCAGCAAAGCTTTAGCTGCCGCATCGCTAGATGGCGCTGAACCCGCTTGTGGAGGACCCGAGGGAGCCATCAGCGCGGGACAACCCGAAACTGTAAAACAAGTTCCCTATCCTGGCTCCATTTAAAATGTCCATACTCAGAGACAGACACGGGTGAATTAAATATGCCGCTGTGCATTTTTAAAACGAATTGAATTTAATAAGAACGAAACAGAGTTAGAGAAGGGACTGCTAGCTCAGCGACTGAGTCCACCTTTGTGAGGACGAAACCCAATCTCCAAACTCTAGAAGCTCCAGGAAGAAAACAGGAAGCAAACACATTGTGGACCCTCTTTGCAGATAAAGCCTGCCGTGGGTAATATTTGTGTAGAGACAATGGGGCCTGGATAATAAAGGCTCAAGGAGGAGCCGGTTTCCTAGCGCGGAAATGCAAGAGGATAATACAGAATTAACCAAGGGAAATATGAGGGCTAAGAACACATGAATGCACGGTGTCAGATCATAAAGGGGGGTGGGGGGCGGGGAGACCAAGTGTTTCAGAACAGCAAACCATGGGGAGCAGAAAAATGAACCTTTGAACAGAAGCCAGAGATTCGGAGCCGGAAGGAGCCTTATACAGGAATAGAACTGGCCCCGAAGATGAAATAACTTGACGAAATCCACTTTAAGGGAATAGTGGCAGCCCTGTGAGGAACCCTCACTGTGACTAACTTTTGCTTTCTCCATCATGCGTTATGTCTAGCTAAAAACCCTTAGCAGAGTCTAAGGAAATGCATCGCAGAAGCCTCCCCTTGGCCCTCCGCTCTCCTCTGCACACGCACGTGCTCATGGGCACACACATCCACCATTGTAACAATACAGGAAATTGAAGGAAGCCATCCGAAACCTTGGCGGTGCCCGGCCACCGCTGCCCCAGATAACATATCAAACGGTAAGCTGGAAAGGAGCCCCGCTGGCATTCCCACAGGAAGCCTGACTCGAGCTGTTGGCCCATGTTTAACAACCTGCCCCAGATCCACAAAGAATGTCAGGACAAAAACCCAAGGGGGTAAGAAGACAGAAGTCGACGATCTTTATTAAGGAAGAGGACTGATCCCGAGATGTTAAAAGGGGGGTCTGCTGACTGGGCAAGAGGTTTGGTAACTGTGGCGTCATTGTCTTGTCCACTCCAGGGAAACGGCCTTTTGAGGCAGTTGTTCAGATAACTCCAGTCAAAGCCACATTTAATCTCAACTGCTCTTAATGGTTCTAATTACCATCCAATACATTTTGGTCTTGGTCTGATGAGAAGTGATAAAGAAACCTGTCCTAGTTTGTCCCTACATACAATACAAGCCTTGGGATAGGACAAGGGGCCCACTGTTTTGAGCCTCTTACATCAAAATGGGATGGATTAACTATTGCCTCACAGAATACTTTTCTTTTCGGAAAGGAGGTGAGTGTCCATGGCCTATGGCACTAAGGGA
>CABHPQ010128966.1:0-22656 GCA_902168405.1 Peromyscus aztecus | reverse complement strand
CCCCCAAGATCCAGCTATACCACTCTTGGGCATATACCCAAGAAATGCTCAATCATACCATTATCTGTTTTAATACACTGTGGAACTCCCATATAAGAGAAAGCAGTCAAAAGATGTTTAATTACATCTTGTGCACGCTCCCCCTTGTGAAGGGTGGCTACTATATAATGAGAATATGTGTCCACAGACATATGTACATATGATAAAGTTCCAAAACTTGAAACATGCGTGACATCCATTTGCCAGATATTGTTGGGACATAGGCCATGAGGATTAACACCTAATGATGGTACATGAATAAAAGGAGCACAAGTGGCACAAATAGATACAATTTTTAAGGCCTCAGTGCGAGTACAACCAGTACGATGCTGTGAAGTTTGCGCATTGAGATGGAATTTCTGATGTAATTGAAATGCCTGATCAAAGGTGGTGACTACACAAGTGAAATGAGTAGCTACATCTGCAGCGGCATTGCCTTCTGCAAGTGCCCCTGGAAGACCAGAGTGTCCTTGAATATGGCCCACAAACACAGATGTTTTCTAGCCCAAATTAACCTTTGAATGGTCTGTAATTGAGAATGTACTGCAGACTGTTTTCCAATGTATGGAGTGGTTTCATTTTGCATCATTTTGACCACATAGAAACTATCAGTATAGACATTTATAGGTTCTAAAGAGTAAACTTGCAAAGCCAATTGTAAAGCTGTAATCTCAGCTTGTTGTGCAGACATGGAGGGCACTGCCACCCGCGTCACCTCATCCCCACTGATGGCCACAGCAAAACCTCCTTTAGATGCATCAGTAAAAATTAAACGAGCACCCTTAATAGGTTCCTGTTTTACAATATGGGGAAAGGTAAAACTACACACTTTAAAGCTTATGTTTATGTTTATGTTTATAAGTTTGTGTTTTGGTCTATGTAGCCTGTGAAAGTACACAAGAAAAGGCACCAAGCTTCATGTTCTCTTTGCAAATAAGTTAACATTTCTTGTGTATAAGGGAGTACAATGCACTCAGGAGACTTTCCAAACAAGGATTCCCCCATATATTTATCTTTCCATAGGAGTTGAATTACCAATTCATAATATGCATTCAAAGTTTTATATGGGGATGCAGATAAATGCACCCAAACTATGGGCCCTGTTTGCCAAAATACTCCCGTAGGTGAAAATTTAGAGGGAAGAATTAGTAATAATAAGGGTTTAGTATAATCTATTTGTTGCACTTGGAGTTCTTGTAGTGCTTGTTATACCTTTCCTAAAGCAGCCTTGGCTTCCACTGATAGGGTCCTTAAGGAAGTCAGAGAAGAATCTCCTTTTAAAACATCATAGAGAGGCTTAAGTTCTCCGGTGGGTATTTGGAATGAGGGGCGGAGCCATTGAATTTCCCCTAAAAACCTCTGCCAATGATGCAATGTCTTTAATTCTGCAATATGAAGTTGTAATTTCTGTGGAAATATCCCTACAGAATTTATAGTGTATCCCAAATATTGATAAGGAGCCATATTTTGTACCTTTTCTGGGGCAATCACTAATCCTGCAGCTGCAAGTGCTTGTTGCAAATCTGCATAAACTTGTAATACACAGTCTTGGGTGGATGCTGCCAACAATATATCATCCATATAATGTATGATATATACATATGGAAACTTTGCTCTAATGGTTTGTATGACTTCTGCAACATACATTTGACACATAGTAGGGCTATTAGCCATTCCTTGAGGTAAAACAAACCCAATGATACTGCTTACATGGTTCTTTATAATTAATAGAAGGAAGAGAAAATGCAAAATGCTGGCAATCTTGCTGAGCCAAAGGAATAGTAAAAAAGCAATCTTTCAAATCTAGCACTATCATATGCCAATCTTTGGGAATAGCAACTGGGCTGGGAAGGCCTGACTGAAGAGCCCACATTAACTGCATAGTGGCATTTACTGCATGTAAATCTTGTAAAAGTCTCCATTTTCCAGACCTTTTCTTAATAACAAAAATAGGAGTATTCCAGAGGGATGTGGAAGGAGCAACATGCCCTGCCAACAACTGTTCCTGCACTAACTCATGGGCGGCCCTCAATTTTTCTGGTGGTAAGGGCCACTGATCTACCCACACAGGCTCATCAGATAACCAAGTAATAGGTGTGGGAGAAGGCCGCACACCAGTGACCCATACTAAAAATGCCCTAAGCCTCTCTGATCTCCAGGTAGTCTGGTGACCTCATCGGCAGCAGTAAGAGCAGCAACACAACCCTGCTCTGCCTTTCCCAGCCCTTTTCCTGGTGTCCATCCCATATCCATCATTATGTTATTAACGAACGGATTTCTCCCTTTAGAGCTTGAGTAGTGAGAACCGCTCCCATAGTTTTTAACACATCTCTTCCCCACAGGTTAGTAGGCAAACCAAATACAACATAAGGTTGAAAATGTCCTTCATGCCCTTCCTGATCATTCCATTTCAATATGCAGGCACTTTTCTGTGGTCTGGTTTGTCCTATACCCTGTAACATTGCTGTAGAATCCTCCAGAGGCCATCATGCAGGCCAATATTCTTTGGATATAATGGATACATCTGCCCCAGTATCAAGAATCCCCATAAAAGATTTACCTTGAATTTTTAATTCTAATTTAGGCCTAAAGTCTAGGTGGGCTACCCAGAATGCTTGAGGAGTACCAGTGGACCCGAAACCTCCCTTTCCCCGGGCTGCACATAAACTTCTATTTTTTGTAGAAATAATAGGAAGCAGAAGTAGCTGAGCTATACGCTCCCCTTGTGGGATCACTAAGACCCCCTGTGTTGCCTCTGCTATGATTTTTATCTCTCCCTCATAGTCATTATCTATCACTCCAGGAAAATCCTTATGCCCTTCATATACGCACTACTTCTACCCAAAAGCAGTCCCACAGATCCTTTTGGTAAGGGGCCATAAACTCCAGTGGGTAGTGCTTGAGGTCCCATTTGAGGGGTTAAGATTGCTCTGGCGGTGGAACTGAGGTCCAGTCCTGCACTTCCCAGTGTTCCTCGACTGAGTTGGTCAATTGAAAGGGGTTGTTTTGTGGAATGAAACTGAGGCAACCACTGCCTGGGATTACTGTTTGGGTCTGCATAGCTCCATATACTCTGGCTTTCGGGGCCCAGAGCGGGACCTGTCCCCCGTTTCCCGAAAGTAGTGGGATGCCTTGTGCTTCAAACTTAGATCTACATTCACTACTCCAGTGCCGACCTTTTTTACATTTGCGACATATTCCAGGTGACTGGTTTGGATTGTTTTGTGGGCAATCACGTTTCAAATGGCCTTCCTGCCCGCACTGGAAACATCCTTTAGGTCGAGCACCTCGGCCATTCATGCCTTGCAAGCCATGTCTTATGGCAGCAGCTAAAACTTGTCCAGTAATATGATTACTATCTATGTCTTTGCAGACACGAAGCATGTCATTCAAACTCTTGCCTTTGCTCCCTCTTAATGCTTCTTTGCAATACTTATTTGCATTCTCATATGCCAACTGTTTAACTACTGGCATAGCCTGATCAGAATCTCCAAAAATCTTTCCTGCCAATTGCAAAAGCCGTGACACAAAATCTGCATAGGTTTCTGAAGGACCTTGCAAGACCTTTGAAATTTGTTCTCCCACAGCAAGGTTTGGCAGAGATTTCCAGGCTTGGACTGCTACATTAGCTATTTGAGCATACGTGCCAGGGTCATACAATATTTGCTGTTGAATTTCGGCATATTGCCCTGCGCATGAAAGCATGTCATAATTCCTCTGGGGTTGACCAGCTCGCACATTAATGTGCTCCAGCTCTAAGCATCTTTCGTGATTCTCACTTTTCCACAAGAGGTAATCTCCTCCAGACAGGGCAGCACAGCATAATTGCTGCCAATCACTAGGTGTTAAATAACTAGCTGAAAAGGACTCAAAAAGTGTCACAGTGAATGGAGCCTGAGGACCATAACTGCTCACTGCTTCTTTTAATTGTTTCATTTCTTTAAATGTCAAAGGTACATGTGCCGCGGACTGGGTCTCAGTCGGGTCACCAGACCGAGGGAGAACAGGGTGAAGGTACTCAGGATAAGTGGGATTCGGCGAGTGACAGACAGACACAGACACCAGAGTATGCTGTGAAACTGCTGCAATTTTACTCAGACCAAGCAGTGAATTTTATACAGTGATTTGAGGAAACATGGCAATCGGCCAGTAGGGTGTTAGACATAGAATCAACAATATCGTCACACCATTTTCTCAGAATGATTAACAGATCTCATGGGTACATACTCTATTTCTTCTTTTGTGGTTCCTCATCCAAACAGAAAACATTACAGCCCTAGCTGAAGTTTTTCTTCTACATAATCATTGAACCTCTGTTCCGTATCAAAATTAAACCCTTCCCACCATCGTTCTAACCATGGTTTCATTTGTGTGAAAATATTTAACCTTTGCCTGTGGGTGAGAAGGCACCAGGGGGGTTGGGACCTAGCTATTCTTTCCATGAACTGTAACTTATGCCATTGTGTTTTCATACTATTATGATTCACCCATCGGTTCCCATGTTTATCATAAGCTCCCGTAAAGGGCAATGGCTCCAAATAATTATTATATCTAGGATTAAAGTTAGGGGGTTGCCACCACCGACCCTTGATGAGAAACTCTATTTGTCCCTGGATAATTCTTGTAGGAATGGCTAATTTCTGTAACTGCTTCCTTGTAGCTGCTGTTGGCTGTGCGTGTGGATTGCTTATGAGTTCCTGGACTTTTACTTTCATTCTCTCTTCGCTAGAATCTTTGTCCCTCTGAGTCGTAAGTTCTTTTTGCTCTAAATCATTCATAAATTCCCCCAAACTTCTAGGACCCTCTTTAACTGTTTGCCTAAAAGCTTGAATCATAGGTGGGGGTATTGAGGCCACTTCTCTTTATGGGGCACATCATAAAGCAACATTGAGAGCTAACCTCCTGAAATCAATACACAGGGAAACAGCAATAGTCACAGCTGCAAAGAGAAAAAGGCAGAGTGCCAGCCAGCCTCTGCAAGCAGATTTTGCGTGGTTCCGTGTAGCCTGGCACCATGATTCGGGCTGATTGGGAAGGGGTCGCCGGGGGCATAGACCCGAGGGCCGTGAACCCCCCTTTCCCACATGACCACCTCATCCAAGGCATTTGTCACGTGGGCGACACCGTCGTGGGTGTGGCAGTTCCCCCTTTTTTGTTTTTAAGGCAGAAGGCGTACAGGTCCTCAAGTACACTGCCCAGAGATCTGGTTATTGTCCTGAAAAAACAAGGGAAAATCACGATAACACAAACTACAATTAAGGCAAGAATGCCTATGAAAATAAAATATTGAATCCAATCTAAGGGATTCATGGCCTTAAGGTCTTCTTGCAATCCTTGTGCTAAAACATTCAATGAGCCAGCTTGTAGATGAGCTTGGCTCATGGCCAATATGTCCTTTTGAATAGCCTCTAAATCATGAGTAATGGAGGAATCCTTCCATACCCCTAACAAATGATGCTTAACTTTATCCCAGTTCTCAGAGGAATTGTAAGGAAGTGGAGTCACACAAACAGCCTTGTATTCTTGATGACACCTAGTTTCCGTAAGTTTCTTAATATTGGCCACATCTTGTCCTAAGGCTAACACCACTTCCTCTAATATGTTAATCTTTGCCTCTAATTTCTTATCAATAATTGCTTGTTCAGATAATGCAAAGGAAATATTCTTATTCAAATCATTTACAAACTGAGCTGTATGAATCTCTTGAACCAGGGCGGTGGTGGCAATGGCAAAAGTAGTAATAATAGATATTAACGCTGTTATCCCTAATATCAATGCTGCAACAAATCTTTTTGGCCTTATTAATTCATGAAGCTGTCTAAGTACCTGTAAAGCTGAATTATCATACCAAGTCATATTATGTAATTGCACGGGCATCATTACAAAAGGTGGTCTTTTCACAATCATCATAATCTGCATTTCTTGTCTTTCCCTTGGTGAAATACAATTAGTGATAATACATCCAAAGCAAGTTACATGATATGAGTTAGACCCAAGAGAAGAGATATTTAAATGTGCAGCAGAGCCTAGCAGCAGAGCAAAAGGATAGGAAATACATGCTCTAACCGCAATGGGAGATGAAGCAGTTTCTTTGGGTCTTTTCTGAGACACTGGGCCTGAAGCAGCAACAAGCCGAAACAAGTCTGGATGTTTTCTCATGTTTCCGGAGGGGGTTCTAGCAACCCACACTGGCTCAACATACCCAGGTGAAAAACACCTAGTGATTTTCTCTCCATGACCCACAAATGTATAATTATGGAACTTATCTTTATTCTTTGAGATATAATCTTCATACTTCTTTTCTCCAGAAGAGGCGGAAAAATCCCAAATAAGTAATTCAGACAGTAAAGGATTGTAGGAGGAGGCTGCGTGAGGAAACCCACAATGCAACCAAGTAGGAAAGGCGGTAATACCATCATCCCAAAATTGATTTTTATCCCAATACTTAGTAATACAGGAATCAAGAGGCATAAAATTAACAGTATTAAAAGTTTCATTCATAGCGGGATGTCCCAGAGTAAGCAGTTGAGTCTCCCAGATCCATCTAGAATCTCCTTTCTTACCGGTAGAGCTGGGGGCATCAGTTAAAAAGGTTCTGTAGCTGGTAGAGAGACACCCGGGAGGAGCTACTCCTTGCAGGGCAAAGCAAATTGGTAATGAATCTGAGCTTCCTGCAAAGTTTATAAACGAGGAAGCACTTGCCCTTTCATCTGAATCTTGGAAACCCCTGATGATTTCCGTCTGATTGCTCAATACCTTATAAGTCTCATCATCCAACCACCCCACTATATGTAGAAGGGGAGGGCAAGGAACATAAGCCCAATACATAGAAGGACTGGTAGAGGCCGTAGTAGGTCCTACAGTGAGCAAGGACAACATGTCAACAAACAACATTTCTAAAGGAGGGTTAGAACATTGTTGTGAGGCAAGTGCTTTTGCTTTATTCACCAGATGTTTCAGCTGGGTCCATGTTGGAAGCTTCTGTGGCTTCAGGGTCAGCTTCTTCATTCCCTGAGTCAGCCAGGCCATCGCTAACTGCTCCTTTCGCCTTTGCAGTCTTCTGCGGCGCCGGCCTGATAAGCCTGTCTGGAATCCACAGGGGCGCCTCCACATCCTGTGGAAATATACAAGCATACCCTCGCCCTGAAGTTATCAGAGGGTCGGGTCCTTTCCAGGATCCCGAAAGCAAGTCTCTCTGTAGTACTTGTGGCAATGATGATGCCGTCTCTTTTACTGCCCAATGCTTAAGAGCAGAGGAATTATTATTTGAATCCATGTTCAAATGATTTAATACAAATAGAGAATGACTTAAAACATGATGGGGGGACATATATGAGTTAGCATTCTGCAATCTTTCTACTTGTAATTTTAATGTCTGATGAGTTCTTTCTATGATGGCCTGTCCTTGTGGCTTATAGGGAATTCCTGTTGTGTGACTGATTCCCCCATTGTGCTAAAAATACCTCAAAAGATTTTGAGGTGTAGGCAGGTCCATTATCAGTTTTGATATACATGGGTTTCCCCATGATCATGAAACATTGTACCAGATGTTGAATCACATCCTTTATTGCTTCTCTTGATCTGGCAGACGTGTGGATAAAATGAGGAAATGTATCCACTGTTACATGAACACACTTCATCTTCCCAAAGGAAGGAATATGGGTTACGTCCATCTGCCATAATGCAAGAGACTTTAATCCCCTAGGATTAACTCCCACTTTTAAACTCTGATTTTGTGGAGGGCAATGAGCGCACTCCTTAACTATATGTCTAGCTTGCTCTCTAGTTATCTGAAAAGCTTGTTTTAATGCATTAGCATTCTGACGATGCAGAGCATGACTTTCTTGTGCCTCCTGTACTGTAAGGAGATTAATTCTAGTTAATAAGTCAGCCATGTGATTACCATGGCTCAGGGGTCCAGGTAACCCTGTATGACCCCGAATATGTCCTTTGAAAAGTTTCTCTGTTCTTTGCCATAACAGAGCTTGCAGTTCCTTAAGCAGAGGCTTAATAGTAGAAGAACCTGTTAAACTTGCTGTTTCTATGGCAGAAAATAAATTAACCACATACTTTGAGTCTGTATAAAGGTTAAGGGTCTGGGGAAAATGTCTAAGTGCAAGCAGAACTGCACGTATTTCCGCTTGCTGAGCTGTTGTCTGCGGCACAATTTCTATTAAAGGTTCTTTCCCTTCCGAGTATACCACAGACCTCCCATTTGCTGACCCATCTGTAAAAACCACAATACCCTCTGCTAGGGGTTGAGAAACACATATCGTTGGAAATATAAGAGGAACTTCTTTTATGAATTCAATAAGAGGGTCTTTGGGGTAATGAAAGGTGATTTGTCCTAGGTATCCCATTAAGGAGAGACACCAGTCTTCTGATACTTGTAATAAGAGCTCTAATTGCTCTTTATTATAGGGTATAATTATAAAGGCCAGTTCCTTGCCAAACAATTCTCTAGACCTAATTCTGCCCTTATATATAAGTTGTGCACAAAGAGAGGGATAAGATGTAAGTACCTTCTTATGTGTGTGTGGTAGGTGTAGCCACTCCAATACACCTTCCTGCCATAGGCAAGCTGTTGGAGTATAATCTGTGGCAAAAATAATTAAATACCATGGAATCAAATAGTCTACTTGATGTACCTTAGCTCTCTCTAAAGCCTACTCTATATGTTTCAAAGCCTGTAAGGCTTCAGGAGTTAAGTGTCTTATTGACCTTGGGTGAGCTTCTCCATGTAATATTTGATACAGGGGGCTTAATTGACCTGTTGTGACATCTAAATATTTTCTTACCCAATTTATATTTCCCAACAATTTTTGAAAATCATTGAGGGTCTTTAATTTATCTACTCTGATAGATGCCTTTTGGGTTGTTATATAATTATCCCCTATCCATTGTCCCAGATAACTAAGTGGCCTATTTTTCTGAATTTTTTCTGGAGCCACGACAAGGCCAT
Organism: Peromyscus aztecus; assembly: GCA_902168405.1. Taxonomy (NCBI): domain Eukaryota; kingdom Metazoa; phylum Chordata; class Mammalia; order Rodentia; family Cricetidae; genus Peromyscus; species Peromyscus aztecus. The sequence continues at coordinate 13,655 of CABHPQ010128966.1, read as the reverse complement.
AAGCTGTTAAACTACTAATTGTCTCTTTGAGAATTTTCTCTGTTGTATCTTTATTTTCATGAGCCAATAATATATCATCCATATAATGAATAATATATGCAGAGGGAAAAGTTTTTCTTATTGGTAAAAGGGCCATATCCACAAATTTTTGACATAATGAAGGACTGTTCTTCATTCCTTGGGGTAAGACCTTCCAATGAAAGCGTCTATAGGGTCTCTTAAAATTAACTGAGGGTATGCTAAAGGCAAATCTAGGGCAATCCTGAGACTGTAATCTTATTGTAAAAAAGCAGTCTTGTAGATCAATGACTATAATGTGCCAGTCCTTTGGTATGGCCACAGGGGATGGGAGTCCTGGTTGTAGGGCCCCCATATCCTCCATTGTAGCATTTACTGCTCTTAAATCTTGCAGTAGTCTCCATTTTCCTGATTTCTTTTTTATGACAAATACAGTATTCCATGGGCTATTAAATTCTTCTATATGCCCTTTTTACAATTGTTCTGATACTAGCTGTTCTAATGCTTGTATTTTTTCTTGTGTCAGGGGCCACTGACTAACCCATACAGGCTGATCAGACTTCCACTGTATAGAGTCTGCAGAGAGATCCTTTGCAGTGGCCCCTATGTAAAATGCTGCTCTAGCTCAGAGCTTCCTGTTACTAAATGCACATCAAGTGACTCCATTAAGTCTCTTCCCCATAGGGTAAATGGTAGAGAGGGCAGCACATAAGGTCGTATAAATCCTTCTTTACTGTTTGCCATTTTAAGAGCTTTGAACTCTGCATTACTCCAGAAGCCATCCCTAATCCCATAAGGGAGGATCCTGTTCTGCGTGTTGGCCAAGAAGAAGGCCAATCCTTTCCTGCTATGCAGATCCTGTCAGCACCTGTGTCCAAGAGTCCTTGGAAGCTCCTGCCATCCAGGGTGATTGTCTTAAAGGGTCGTTGTCCTAAATCTTGTACCCAATTGACTCCTTCTACAGAGTCTGAAGAGCCAAACTGTCCTGACCCCCTATGGCTTTTCATAATAGGGTTAGGCATTTTTATGTAGGGGAGTAGAACAACCTGAGTGATTCTCTGTCCCTTGTGTAATTGAATGGTTTCTTTTAAAGGCCTGATCATCACCTTTATTGTACCTAAGGTATCTGCTTCTAGCACTCCAGGGAGTACTTCAAAGCTGGTAGCAGTATTAGAGCTTTACCCCAAAATTAGTCCTACCGTTTGTGGTGGCAGGGTTCCTGTAATTTTTGTATCTATGACTGTTACCCCATCCCATATGGACAGGAGCAAGTCCTGAGGAAATGATATATCTAATCCAGCACTCTCTGGAGTAGCTCTAGGCAGGTTATGGACAGTGAATTCTGGCACAGCAGGGTTTAGCCCTGGTGTTAACTGTACTTTCTCTTGGACATTCCCCTTTTCTTTCTCGGGGCTAAGGGGGAGCCCCGAAGCTAGTTTTTTGTCTGACTGTCGGGCTTAAGGGGAATTCCATCCTTAGTGAACTTTGACTTGCATTAACTCCTCCAATGTTTCCCTTTTTTGCATCGTGGGCAAATGCCAGGAGGAGCTCTTCCTCCTCTATTCTCAGCACTCGGGCATTCCTTTTGCATATGCCCTGTTTTTCCACACTTATAACAGGTCAGGGAGCCATCAGCCCCTCCGCTACTTATTTTCTTAACATAGGCGCTAAATCTCTGTCCTTTCATTGCTGCAGCATAGGCCATTCCTTGCACTACGGCTGATGAGGCATCCATGTATGCTTTTATGTAATCCTGCAATGAGCCTGTCTTCCTGACAGGCCTAATTAAGTCTTTACAAAGGGTGTTGGCATTTGTTTCAGAAGCATGTCCGTCCCCTCTGAAGGGGGAAGCATTCTATGTATTGCTTCCTCAAGTCTAGATATAAAGGCTTGATATGTTTCTTCATTCCCTTGAATAATCTCTGATAACACCGTGCTCTTTGTCCCGGGAGGCGGAATGCAATGCCAAGCAGTGACTGCATTACTAGTAATAGCCTCCAAGACATCACGAGGCAAGGCAGACTGAGACTGAGGCATTGCATATTTACCTGTCCCTAGTAACATACCCATGGTTGGTTTTGTGCCTTTCTTCTTAGTCATAGTTATTATTGTTTCTTTTGATCTGTCCTCATAATCAGTCCTCCAGAGAATATAATCTCCAGGAGACAATACAGCCCTAGCGGTTTGATGCCAATCATAGGGTGTTAACCACAAGCTAGCAACCATATCCACTACTTGAATGGTATATGGAGCTGAAGGGCCCACAGACTTAACCACGGCCTGTAATTCTTTTAACGTTTTCAATGGTAGTGGTTCCCACTGTGGTTCTTCTCCAACAAAAGTCTCTGCAACCGGCAGGGGGAAGGTAGTATCCCCCGTCCTGCGTGCCTCATCCATTGCTCCCCAAAAACCAAAGGGAGGCATGGGTGGTCTCTTTCTAGGCACAGGCACAGACCTAAGCCCTGTTTTAAAAGGGAAAGCTGTCATAAGAGGGTATTGCTGATGATCCCTAAAGTCATCCTCCAGATCTTGCTTAGCCATTTCCTTGGCTAAGTCCCAATCATCTCCATCCTCATCATCCTCTATTCCAGCCCCAATGACAGTTCTCCAGCTATTAGTGGTGCCATACTGCTTAGGCGGCTTATCACCCTTGAGGGAGACTATTTCTTCCTCCAGTCATAAGTTCTTTTCGCTCTAAATCATTCATAAATTCCCCCAAACTTCTAGGACCCTCTTTAACTGTTTGCCTAAAAGCTTGAATCATAGGTGGGGGTATTGAGGCCACTTCTCTTTATGGGGCACATCATAAAGCAACATTGAGAGCTAACCTCCTGAAATCAATACACAGGGAAACAGCAATAGTCACAGCTGCAAAGAGAAAAAGGCAGAGTGCCAGCCAGCCTCTGCAAGCAGATTTTGCGTGGTTCCGTGTAGCCTGGCACCATGATTCGGGCTGATTGGGAAGGGGTCGCCGGGGGCATAGACCCGAGGGCCGCGAACCCCCCTTTCCCACATGACCACCTCATCCAAGGCATTTGTCACGTGGGCGACACCGTTGTGGGTGTGGCATACATGATTCCTGACAGCTTGTCCGGCAGCATTAACAGTTTCGGAAACAGGATAAGCCTGCACAGTATCCTGCCAGATAACTCCCCTCCATTTCCCTTCCTCCTTATCACCCTGATTGTCACTGTCCAACCAATATGGATTATGAGGAGGCGGACGACATCAGATCAGAACTGAAGGCTCTTTATGTTTTACTTTCGTTTTCTGCAGCCGCCGTTGTAATTCTTTAATCTCTCTCTCTAACTGCTCCTCCTCATCCAACAACTCATATATAGACTCAAGGTCACTCTCATCATCCTGAACTGCAAGTTTCTTGTGGGGTTTCATAGCCTTCTCTTCCTCTTTTTCCCCTTTTAAGGATTCATTAGTTTCAGCTTCCTGAGCAGTGGCGAAAGCCTGCTCACATTCTGCTAATTGTTCTTTCACTTTCACCTTGTCAGTTAATAGCGCATCCTTTACCAGCCTCCAAAGAGAAAAGGCTGCAATAGGAAAGTTCTCTGGTCCCTTATGCTGCAATACCTACTGTAGATCACGTTTCACCTGTTCCCAATCAGGGATATTCGACCCTCCTCCTGTCAGAAACCACAGGCTAGCTTCATCTATAGTGTCCACAAATGTGAGTGTGGTACTAGACTTAATACCTGTTCCTTGTTTCTGCAACAGCTCTTTCAACTCAGGGGCCAACTGAGCCTTAGCTGTGGAATTTCCCATGGTACATACCCTATTTTACTCTGTTAAATCCAATCCTCCCCCTTCCTTTGTGAAGGTGAGCCTCGTATGCTTACCCCTTCTTTCCAGTCTCGATGGAACCTCCACTTGCCGCGACCTGCACAGCCGGGGACCCAGAACTGGAGTGGGACACCGAGGTTAAACAGCACTCTGAACACAGCGTGGTTCGTCATTCAAAGAGAGCTCCTTTATTGACAATCATCAGCCTTATATACCCTGCTACTTCCTACTCTCCATGGGGTCAGGGCACGATCCTCAGGTTCCCATCTGTGTCCCAGCAGCTCAGCCAAACAGGAAGACCGCAAGCAGAGAGCTGATTCTTGGAACAATGTTCTAGCAACAGCTGTATCATAAACATCCTGTGACTTACTGACGACAGTAAAAGAGGAAGGACAAAAGGGCACCTTAGGGCAAACAGCCTATGCACAAGGCCTATTCAGTGCTTGCTGCCAACACAATGAATTCTAGTAGGTAGGAACGACACGGGTGTGATTCCCACTGTATCTCAATGGGAGCCCAATAGTGACTTTCCTTACCCAAAAAAAACTATTGCTCCTAGGACAAGATACAGCAGGTGATTCAACTCCTAGTAGGACTGGGAAATTAACACTGAGTCGCCTTACAAGAAACACACTCTGCTTTTGAGAAAGGTGCACCCCTTCTAGTCTACTGTGTTTCCTATAGGGTCAGAAGAGTGACCTTGCTCAGAACAAAAGAACTGTGCTTCCCACACACTCGGGGCATATCTAGTTCAACTCTGCTTTAGAAACTGAGAAGAACCGCAACTTCTCTTACATCCAATGCACTCTAGTGGCTGGGAACAGACACGGGTGCAATTCGCACTGTGTATCTCAATGGGAGCCCAATAGTGACTTTCCTTACCCTAAAAGAACTGTTGTTCCTAGGACAAGATAGAGCACTTGATTCAACTCCTAGTAGGACTGGAAAATTAACACTGAGTCATCTTACAAGAAACACACTCTGCTTTTGATAAAGGAGCACCCCTTCTAGTCTACTGTGTTTCTTATAGAGCCAGAAGAGTGACCTTGCTCAGAACAAAAGAACTGCGCTTGCCACACACTCGGGGCATATCTAGTTCAACTCTGCTTTAGAAACTGAGAAGAACCACAGCTTCTCTTACATCCAATGCACTCTAGTGGCTGGGAACAGACGCGGGTGCCATTCGCACTGTGTATCTCAATGGGAGACCAATACTGACTTTCCTTACCCGAAAAGAACTGTTGCTTGTTGATGTAACCAACCGTCTTATTAAATAAGAAACACAGAGCCAATGTAAAGATAAAAGCCCAAGAGGTCAGAGCTAAGAGCCTTACCTGCCTGCCACCAGTTAGCCTCTCTCGCCAAGAGACCTCTCCGAAAAGGAACTACTTCCTGTGCGTTCGTCCTTAAATAGAGTTCTGTTCTGCCTTCTCATTGGTTGTAAACCCAACCACATGACCGTCTCGTCACTGCCTGTCTGTGGTCACTCCATGTCTTCTATGGTTGGTATTGAGATTAAAGGCGTGTGTCTCCAATGCTGGCTTTATCCTTGAACCCACAGAGATCTACCTAGTTCTGCTTAACAAGTGCTGGGATTAAAGGCGTGCACCACCACCACTCTGGCTTTCCCTATGGCTTGCTAATAGCTCTGACCCCTAGGCAACTTTATTTATTAACATGCAAATAAAATCACATTTCAGCACAAATAAAATACCACTATATATCCCCTTTTCTAATTTAATAAAAGGAGAAAAAAAGGAAAGTTGTAACTAATATAAGAGAAACTATATACAAAAGTACAATAACTATATACAATATATACAAGTGATGAATACCTAAACAATGTCTAGTCCATTTGTATTTGACAAATTCAGAGAAAATAATTCCATTACTTATCCTATTTTGGTAAGTCCAAAATGTACCTAATTCCTTTCTATCCTAACTAATCTTCAACTATTATTAATTAATCTTTAAATATAACTAACTAATCTTCAACTCCTTCAGAGACCCAAGAAGGAAATAATATTACCTAACAAAAATAAAAACAGGAGGTGCATGCAAGCAGCTTCCAAAAAAATTGTGAGTTGACAGAAACAGCCAGCCGCCTGGACAGTCACCTGAGGTTTCTCCGCAGTGTTGGGGCATCATCTTCAGCCTATAGGCTTAGCGTATCTGACAGACTCATTTGTGAAGTAAGATGTACACAAGGTCAACAGTTCAGCTTCACCTTAGGTGAGAGCAGTCCATGTACCAGAAACACCTGAATTCCACTAGTGTCATGTCATGATTCAGGATTTTAAATTCTGGAAATTGTTGATGGTTTTTTAATCCTGCTGTCCATTCTTCTTGACCGTGTATGTATGGCTTCATCTCAGCATCCTGTTCTTCTCCACATCCCTCTATTAAGTGCCAGTCTGCTATTGAGAGGCGTGAACTTAATTACTCTTCAAGAATAACTGTTTTAGCTGCTGTTCCATTGCACATCAGAAGCCATCGGCCCGCTGCCTGTTCAGCTGCCTTCGAAGGAAAGGGCACTGTACCTTTTCCGGATTGCAAAGGCCACTTCAGGGATGGTGCCATATATTGTTCAGGCCTCAGAAGATGCCTTTTGATAAAGCCACAACCACACTTGTTTTGGCAAGAATCGGTAGTCCTTTGTTTGATTTCTGTCTGTCCATTTTGTCCTGTTGTCAGCAGTAGATTCGAGGATACTTTTTTGTCCAGTGGCTAACATTTGCCACAATGAAAGTTAACTCCATATGCAGTTTCTTCAATGCCCATATTCTCTATGAAGTAGATTGGTACTGCCAGGAGCTGACATGTCTCATAGTCATAACAAAAAAGAAAAATTTTCTAAGTTATTAAAACATTTTAAATGCCATATTCTGTAGATCTCTGAAGGGTTTGAAGATGACCTGTCTATCTAAAATATATCTGCTCAATCTTGAAAGCATACCTAATATGACTACAAGTTCTATTGTAATGTGTAATTACTAACATTCATTTCTTTATATCCTAATAGTTGGTAATAATAACATTCAAGAATCAGCAATTTGCATTACATTGTTAAATGAATGGTATAAGTACAATTAGAAATATACATATAGCATTTCCTAACAATATCAATTTCAATATATATAAAATTTGTATGTAATATAAAACAATCCAATACAATGTAAAGTATTTAAAACTAGTAATTCTCTTTTTCTTTTTTTTTCTTTCTTTCTTTTTTTTTTAAACAAGAACTTTAAATCTACCTCCTTTGCTTAGCCCTTTTCCTAACCCTTGATAACAACTTGTAACCAACCCCTCTAAACAATGAAAATTATCCCAGACCCAAAACCCATTAAAAGACCAAAAAACCACCCGTCCCACACCACCTCTTTGGGAACGTGGGCGTCGTATTCTTAAAATTGCTTCCTGCTGGGTATGGGCGAAGGTATCTTTATTCTGAAAAGAAAAATTTTAGGTTAATTGTCAAATTCTAGGAAAGATAACTATATCCTTCATTATCCAGTCTGTGTATAATGCCAAAGTTCAGGATTTATCTCAAGTCCTTATTCAAGTAGTCTTTGAGACTGGATCATCTCAGTCAGCCCTCTCAAAATTGCTCTGAGCACTTTGTCGTTCAAAGCTGATCTGTAGATGATGTTTGTCAGCTTAGTGATATTATTATTGTCCACGTGGAATTGTTGTTGTTGTGGGGCCCCATCTTCTTCCTGGAGACTTCAGTTGATGTTAGGCCTGGCCGTGAATTCCTGCAGAAAACTGATAAGAGACTCGAACACAAAGACATATATATGCAACTAATTGAAGCCTTTTTTCTAGAATTAGTACTCTATATGACCATTCATATCTTAACAAAGTTTAAAATATATATATATATTAATCTTGTAAATTTTGATATAAAATTCATACTTTAAGAACAGTTTAAAGAATCAGAATAAAATCAAAGAGTTGAGATTAGCAATAGAATAGTCCCTTAATTAATTTGGCTTTTTTTTATTTTTTCTGTCCCATAGCAGAAGATGGCTCTTCTTCTGGCATGATACAGGGAGTTTGCATTTTCCTTTTAACAACATGCTTGAGTTTAAAGAAGGAGAGAGCCATTCTCCAACTCCAAAGTCAGCTTTAAATTTTAGTTGAACTGGGACTGTTAGAAGATCAATAGTGTTAAATTTCTTTAGAGAAGAGTAGAAACAGACACTTAGGAAGACATAACAATTTTTAGATGATATACCAATAGGCCATTTTACTCTTTCCTGGGATAGATGGTTTGTCCCTTTTCTTCACTTGTCTCATTTGTCCAGTGTTCTTCAGACTCCTTAGCCTTCATTCTCCTAAAAGACAAAAACAAAAACCTTTCCCCAAGACTAATTTTGGGGATGTTCCTTTTTGGCAAGTTATTATCTGATTAAATGAAAAGGCATGTGTTAATGGTATGTTAGTTTAAATTGGATGTTCATGCTGGTTGATGAACTATCACCACCTCTAATTAAGAGGTTTCTTGTTCAAATCAAACCTTTATCAATTTTGATGGTACCCACAGCTTATCTTCTCCTGTAGAAACAAAAGCAAAACCTCGTCCCCAATGTAACACATACCCTGGTTTCCATTCTGAGGTCAGCACATCCTTAAAGTATATAGGCTGATTTAATTCTGTAGTTTTTTCTATTATCCAATGTGTCTCTGCAGCTTTTGTTCCTTTCGCATTGGCATTGAGAAAATTCAAAGTTAATAGAGCATTATGCAGTCTATTTCTGGGGGTTTTTGTTACCCCTTTCTGTTTATTTAGCATATCCTTTAGAGTTCTGTTTGATCTTTCTATAACTGCTTGACCTGTAGGATTATGTGGTATGCCTGTAATATGCTTTATATCGTAATAAGCAAAAAACTGTATCATTTTAACAGAGACATATGATGGAGCATTGTCAGTTTTGATTTGTGCAGGTATACCCATGATGGCCATTACTTCTAACAAATAAGTTATTACAGAATCAGCTTTTTCAGAACTCAAAGCAGTTGCCCATTGAAATCCTGAATAAGTATCGATTGTATGGTGTATATATTTCAATTTTCCAAATTCTTCAAAGTGAAACACGTCCATCTGCCAGATTTCATTCCTCTGAGTACCCTTTGGGTTACATCCTGCTCATAATGGCGTCTGATTGTAAAAGGAACAAGTAGGACATTTCTTTACCATTTCTTTGGCTTGTTGCCAGGTTATGGAAAAATCCTTTTTTAAAACTTTACTATTGACATGATGTTTTTTATGTAATTCTGAGGCCTCCAGCACATTTCCTATCAATAATTTATCAATCTCATCGTTACCTTGTGCTAGAGGGCCTGGCAGACCAGTATGAGATCGAATGTGAGTTATATATAAAGGATGACTCCTTTTCCTGATGGTATCTTGTAATTGAATAAATAGTGAAGTTAATTCTGAAGCATCAGGGATAAATTCTGCAGTCTCAATATGTAATACCACTCTTTCAGCATACTGAGAGTCAGTTACTATGTTGAGAGGTTCTGAAAAATCCATTAATACCAACAGAATAGCATACAATTCATATTTTTGAACTGAATTATAAGGACTTTGAACCACTTTACTTAAATTTTCTGATTTGTAACCTGCCTTTCCCTGTTTGTGGCATCTGTATAAAATGTACGAACTCCAGATATGGGTTTTTCTCATACAATTTGAGGCAAGATCCAATCAGCTCTCTTTATAAGTTCAATTCTATCACTTTTGGGATATTTGCTGTTAATTTCTCCCAAAAAATTACTGCAAGCTCTTTGCCAAGGTTCATTTTCTATCCATAATTTTTCAATGTCCTCCTTAGTTAACGGTACGACAATTTCTGTTGGTTCTATTCCTGCTAATTGACGAAGTCTCAATTTTCCTTTCCAAATCAAGTCAGAGATTTTTTCCATATAAGTTTTTAATTTTTTATTTGGTTTATTTGGTAAAAATATCCATTCCAATATAATATCTTCCCTCTGCATTAATATTCCTGTAGGAGAATGCCTAGAAGGTAAAGTAACCAAAATGCAATCCAGCTTTGGATCAATATGATCCACGTGTCCTTCATGTACTTTCTTTTCTACCAAGGCCAATTCTTTCTCAGCTTCAGGTGATAATTCTCTTGGACTATTTAAGTCCTTGTCACCTTCTAAGGTTTTGAACAAATTATTCAGTTCATCATTTTTTACCCCAACAATAGTTCGTAGATGAGAAATGTCTCCAAATAATCTTTGAAAGTCATTAAGAGTCTGTAGTCTATCTCTCCTAATTTGTACCTTTTGGGGTCTAATTTTTTGTAGCTCTATTTTATATCCTAAATAATTAATAGAATCTCCTCTTTGTATCTTTTCAGGAGCAATTTGTAATCCCCAGCAAGGCAAAATTTTCTTTACTTCTTCAAACAATCTTTCTAAAGTATCTGCATTTGAGTCAGCTAGTAAAATATCATCCATATAATGATAAATTATAGGTTTAGGAAATTTTTTACGTATCACTTCTAATGGCTGTTGTACAAAATATTGGCACAGAGTTTGGCTATTCAACATTCCCTGTGGTAGGACCCTCCATTGAAATCTTTTAACCGGTTGAGAATTATTATAAGTAGGCACTGTGAAAGCAAATCTTTCTCTGTCTTTTTCTTGTAAGGGTATTGAAAAGAAACAGTCTTTTAAATCAATAACTATGAGAGGCCATCCTTTTGGTAACAGAGTAGGCAAAGGAATTCCAGATTGTAGAGAGCCCATTGGCTGAATTACTTTGTTAATTGCTCTAAGGTCTGTTACCATTCTCCATTTACCAGATTTCTTTTTAATAACAAATACAGGAGAATTCCAAGGGCTGGTTGATTCTTCAATATGCTGAGCATTTAACTGCTCTTCTACCAGCTCTTCTAAAGCCTCGAGTTTCTCTGTTGTTAAAGGCCATTGCTGAACCCATACAGGCTTGTCTGTTAACCATTTTAAAGGTAGAGCTGTTGGTGTCTTTGGGAGATCATCAGTTGTTGTGCCCTGTTCTTGTATAATATGGATGGCTGGTGACCACTCTGAATAATGCCTTCTAATATTTCTCTCAGAAACATGTGCTAGTTTATTATTTGTTTCTGAGACTGGAGGGATGTTAATCTGAGTATTCCATTGTTGCAACAGGTCTCGACCCCACAGGTTCATAGCTATGTTAGCCACATATGGCTTTAATTTACCTCTCTGTCCTTCTGGACCTATACATTTGAGCCATCTTGCACTCTGTTTTACTTGAGATAATGTCCCAATTCCTAACAGTTGAACATTTACCTCCTGAAGAGGCCAAGTTGGATGTCAAAATTCTGGTGCAATTATGGTAACGTCCGCACCTGTGTCTACCAGACCAGACAACAAAACACCATTAATTTTTATCGTTAATTTTGGTCTTTGTTCATTAATAGAAGTTTGCCAAAAAATTTCTTTATGTTTTTTCCTGAATTTTCTGTTCTCTGTGTTTCATCATCCTGGCCAGCATGATTTACTTCAATAGGCATTTGGTTATTTAATCGCTCTGAGCAGGGATTTCCTCTATGACTGCAGGAAAGGTTTGAACTGGATTTGCTGTGGGGGCCTGCAAGAGGCCCCTCTGGGAGTTTCCCGAAGACTGAGGCAAAGGATTATCTTGTCTGTCCCTTGTTGATCTACATTCATTGGTCTAGTGTTTTCTCTTACCACACCTTCTGCATACTCCAGAAGGAAGGGGCATTCTGTTACCATTGTTTCTTGAAGAAACACTGTTCCTAGGAATGACCTGTTTACAGTCCCTTTTCAAATGTCCTTGCTTTCCACATCCAAAACATCTAACATTCCTCAAACCTTTTGAAATTGCTTCTCCTACCCACATATCATCATGATCATGAGCCTCTACATTAACTGTGTCTCTAATCGATTCTTCCAAGGGTGCAGATCTTGCCTTTAACGGCCTGATTATTCTTTTGCATGCTGCATTAGCATTCTCAAAGGCCAAAGATTCAATTATTATCTGACTAGCTTCTGAATCGGGGACCATTCTCTTCACTGCTGAAGCCAGTCTTTGTAAAAAAATCCGTGAAAGATTCTTTTGGGCCTTGTGTAACCTTTGTAAATGACTTTTAGTCTACTTGTTTCCTATAGGGCCACAAGAGTGACCTTGCTCAGAACAGAAGAACTGTGCTTTCTACACATGGAAGGCATATCTAGTTCTACTCTGCTTACGAACCTGAGAAGACCCGCAGCTTCTCTTACATCCAATGCACTCTAGTGGCTGGGAAGAGAGGCAGGTGAGATTTGCACTGTGTATCTCAATGGGAACCCAATAGTAACTTTGCTTACCCGAAAAGAACTGATGCTCCTAGGACAAGATACAGCACGTGATTCAACTCCTAGTAGGACTGGGAAATTAACACAGCGTTTCCTTACACGAAACACACTCTGCTTTTGAGAAAGGAGCACCTTTCTAGTCTACTTTGTTTCCTATATGTCTACAAGAGTGACCTTGCTCAGAACAAAAGAACTTTGCTTCCCACACAGTGGAAGCATATCTAGTTCTACTCTGCTTGAGAAACTGAGAAGACTCACAGCTTATCTGACATCCAATGCACTCTAGTGGCTGGGAACAGAGGCGGGTGCGATTCGCACTGTGTATCACAATGGGATCCCAATAGTGACTTTGCTTACCCGAAAAGAACTGTTGCTCGTAGGACAAGAAACAGCATGTGATTCAACTCCTAGTAGGACTGGGAGATTAACACTGAGTTGCCTTACAAGAAACACACTCTACTTTTGAGAAAGGAGCACCCTTCTAGTCTACTGTGTTTCCTATAGGGCCAGAAGAGTGACCTTGCTCAGAACAAAAGAACTGTGCTTCCCATTCACTCCGGGCATATCTTCTTCAACTCTGCTTACGAAACTGAGAAGAACTGCAGCTTCTCTTACATCCAATGCACTCTGGTGGCTGGGATCAGACGCGGGTGCGATTCCCACTGTGTCCCTCAATGGGAGCCCAATAGTGACTTTCCTTACCCGAAAAGAACTGTTGCTTCTAGGACAACATACTGTATGGGAATCATCTCTGTTTATGAACGGGAAATCAACACTGAGTTGTCTTACAAGGAACACACTATGATTTTTGAGAAAGGACCACCCTTTAACTCTACTGTCTTTACTATAGAGCCAGAACAGTGAACTTGTTCAGAGCAAAAGACCTGTGCTTCCTACACACACGGCCCATATCTGGTTGTACTCTTCTTTGGAAACTGAGAAGAACCACATCTTCTCTTATATCAAATGCACTGTAGTTGCTTGGAAGTGATGGGGGTGCTATTTGCGTAGGGTATCTCAATGGTAGCCGAATACTGACTTTCCTACCTAAAAAGAACTGTTGCTCTTTTAACAGGACAGCAATTGATTCAAGTCCGATTATGATGAGGATTTTAACAATGATTTACCTTCCAAGAAACACACTCGGGTTTTGAGAAAGAACACTCTTCTACTCTACTGTGTTTCCTATATAACTAGAACACTGAGCTTGCTCAGAAAAAAGAACGGTGCTTCCTACACACTCGGGCCATATCTGATTCAACTCTCTGTAGGAAACTGAAAAGAACTGTACCTTCTGTTACGTCCAATGCACTGTATTTGCTGGGAACAGACGCAGGTGAGATTCGCACTGTGTATCTCAACAGGAGTCCAAGAGTGTCGTCCCTTACCCGAAAATTACCATTGCTTGTAGTACAAGAGACAGCATGGGAATCAACTCTGTTTATGAAGGGAAAGTTAACACTGAGTTGCCTTACAAGAAACACACTCTGCTTTCCTGA
>CABHPQ010128964.1:0-13134 GCA_902168405.1 Peromyscus aztecus | reverse complement strand
TCCCTTCTATCTATGAACACTGTGGGGCCTACCCAAGTCTCCTGCCTTGGTGCTCTTCCTCTGTCCTCCCCTTGCTCATTTACTAAATAAGAAACTACACCCACCACTACGCAGAATAGGAATGATTTATTACAAGCTAATTTGTGAAGCGCCTGGCTTTCGCTGCTGAGTGTCCTGCCTCCTGGTTGCAATATAAGGAAATGTTTCTAAGATGTTAAAAGGAGGATTATGGCTGTCCTAATTCCCAATGATGTTCTAAGGTAGAGGGCCTATGTGGAGAGTACCCACAAGTCAGACACCAAACACAGTCTCAGCACTTGTGAAAAGATGTCAAAACTGGGCCAGCGTGCCCTTCTTCTGCATAGCTTAGATGAAGACTGGACTAAGGAGAGGAACAAGCAACGGAAACTCCCAGAACTACTGTCTGACCTGCTCTCTTCCTTCTAGGGAGAAGGCTCATTCCTCCTCTCAAGTTGGGGGTAGGAAGTCATTTACAAGCAAGCCAACAACGGAAGTAATAAAAACTGCATGGAATCAAATGAACATCACCTTCCCATGGCAGCTGTTGACTGATAGTCATATTCCATGCTTGGCCGAAGAGGGTTCATGCTGTAAGAGTTCTTAGAAACATGACAGTGTGTCCTTTAACCTCAGTGGCTGGGCAGGGAAGGTATACCAAACTAGAGACAGGCACTTGCTTCCCGACTAGAAGCAACAAAGATGGGAGTCTGCTTAGAACAAACCATAGTGAGGCAGGGGCAAAGGGAGAGGGCGGGAGTCTGGACAAGGTACACTTCAGTATTGTAACAGTGCAATGGCATCTCAATGCCATGTGAGCCCTTTGTTCTGGACTCATTTTGAGACCACACTCAAGAAGAGACTCTGGCAATAGCCGTCTAGATAAAGGATTAAAGGCTGGGGTGAAGTTGTAATCCAAAGTGCAAAGAAACATGGGTTATTTAATAACAATGAGTAAATCCAGATTGCTAAACACATGACCGTGAGATCCGATGGCGCAGCTGTCAAGGGAGGATGTGGGAAAGCACCTCAGGTTTACAACCCTTACAATCACACCATTCAGTGAAGGGACTGGAACAGAGCACTATAAACATTTAGCTGAACCAAAATGAAACAGTCTCTAGACACAGAGAGGTCAGGCCATGCCAGAGTGACAAAGCAAAGGAGCTGATGCTGCAGGCATGTCCATGCTGGAAGAAGCCCAGGCTCTGGCTGCCGAGGGAGGATGGGAGCTGAGGCCTTGGGGTGGGGGTGAAGCATAAGGGAGTGCCAAAAGACTGCACCTGTGGGAGGGCCACCAGTGACGTAAGGCCTGCCCCGGCCTCGGGGTGCTATGACCTGATGCTACTAGGAGACGGGCAAGCAGAACTTGAGACACTCCAGAGTAGATGTGGTTATTCCAGACTCCTCTGCGTGTTTCCAAGAGCAGGACAGGTGTCTGTCTGCGGTCAGCCAAAGCTGCTCCTCACTGCCATGTAAAGACAACAGAAATGAGAAGATAGCGCCTACAGTCTGTAACAAGGGAGAGCATGTGGCTGGAACCTAGGCCTGCGGAGCCCGGTGTCCTTCCCTCTGCGTGACTTCTGTGGTCACTGCATCCTGGAGCAAGAAAGGGCAGAGTGTGACCAGCACTTGCCCAGCTGACACTCTCCACTGTGGTCCCCAGCTAATCGGACAGACTCTTGGGTGGCCAGGGCTTTGCTCTTCTCAGATAGTAAAAATCACCGGGTTTTTATGAAATGAATAAAAGAAAAGAGGAAGAAGACAGAAAGCTTAGCCATGCTGCAGAAGGTCTGAGGAAGCTGTGGAATTCTCTGGACGGTATCTTCTTCACCATATTACCATGATATGGGTGCCTGGCTCTCCCCACCCTGACCCTTGACTTCCTGGAGTGGTTATTCCCTTCCCGCTATAAAATGCCTCTGGAACCTTCTTTGCCTTTCAGTCGGTCCGTGACCTAAGAGTAGATCAGCAAAACCAAAGCCCCTCCCACCCCATGCCTTACTCGGCTCCAACACTCTGGTCCTCCTTGTTTGTCCATAATGTGACTTTGCTGGTCTGTGAGGATTGGGAGGAATGTAGAGACAAAAGGTCCAAATGGGGAGCTGGCTGGAAGTTCAGCAAGTCAAAGTACTTGCTTTAAGCCTGACAACCCGAGTTTGCTCTCCAGAACCACACTGTAGGAGAGAACTAACTCCCACAGGTTATCCTCTGACTTCCACACTTACACACCATGGCATGCTCATGTGAACTCGCGTGCACACACACACACACACACACACACCAAACAAACAAACAAACATTAATAAAAGGCCAAAAATAAAAAGCAAAATTCCCATACTTTAACAACCAGCCCAATAGATCATTGCTGATGATTTATGATCTTCAGATATTTGGAGTCCTAAATTCTACAGTGATTTATCCAAATGCCCAGTCTCAAGAAAAGCCAATTAGAATGCAAAGTTTATTCTTAAGCAAGATGGTGGGATGTCTACCTGTTCACCTAGATAGGCATCCTACACAAACAGTCCATGAGCTAAGATGAAGTAACTTCCTCCCTAACCCTTACAGAAAGGTCTCTCACTCAATGCTGCCATCCTGTCTATGGTGGGGGTGGGGACTGGGAATGAGGGAGAGATTGAGAGACAATATAAAACTACCTTTATGTCCTTAGGAATGAAACAGCTTCTTTAACAAACTGTCACATGAAAAAGAAAAGGCTAGTATGGTTACAAAGCATCCACCAACTTAGAGACTCAGTTTGGAACGCTGCAATTCTTGGTCTAAAAGCCACTGCTGGAAGGAACACAATGACATGTTTTTATAAATGTTGACACATATCCTACTTGAGAGTAAATGTTCGTTATCGAATTGCTGTTCCAGGAGTAAACTGTAATTCTTTCTAATTTCTGCAGATCCATTTCTTGATACCATGATGGAAACAAATTGTTTTGGATATCCTTTATCTTGAGGTGAACGGTGTTGCTATTCTTGTTGGTAACTATTCTTCTCAATTCAGGCACGGAAAAAATATGCAAGTTCCTGTTTCTGGGCACAAAATTGAATCAGGTGTCCTCTTCTCTTAAGAAAATTAAGTTGCTTTTGTGCTGGCGTGCTTTAATGAGAACGGAGTCGGCCGACAGTGACAAATGGCAATGAGGCCATGGAGAGCATGTGAGCAGGACAGTGTGTGCGGGGTGCAGGCTCACAGCCCATTTCTCACTGACTACTCTGAATGACTGCGCTGTTTCTTAAGGGGCCTATTCATCTCAAATTTAGTTATTACACAACGTTTATTTGAACATATATTCTGTGGATGATGACAGTTAATAAAGGAAATCTTTCACAAGCTGTATTTTTACATATTGCTCCAACTACAGTTCCTAGTCCTTTGATGGTGTTGATGGAATAGCCTACACTGTTTGTACCAGGCTTATTTTTTTAAGGCACATATATTCAGATTCCTTTCTCAGCACATGGGGACTCTTAAATAACTGTTAAAATGCATAAAAAAAAAAAAAGTCCTCATACAGAAGGGTAAAAGTAAAAGGACACCTTAACTGTTCAACAAAAATCGTTTAATGTGCAAACTGACCCCTCTAAGACAAACCAGATGCCTTTTAACACTTTTAGAGCTCGGGTGCCTAATATGCACCAGCCCTTGCATACCAATCCACTCTCCGGGTACGCACAGCGCCAGAGACAGAGGGCAAAATCAATTTTCTTGAGGTGCAAAAAGAATCCAATAGCAGCTGCATGGCTTTAGTCCACGGCATGCTTTTGTCATGGAGTACGGGGCACTGGAAACAGCGCAGAGTCTGCGGTTGTTTCTAGTCGGCCTAAAAGGATCCTTTTCACGCTTTCCTCAAAACATTTATTAACTCAGAGATCCATCAGTTCAGACGGTGGTTCTGGTTCTGGGAGAACAGTTACTTTAAGTGAAACTGGTACACAATAATAAAATTTCACTACAGCCTAGGGGAAGACTTGCAAATGTCCTTTATCATCGAGATTCATGCGACTTCCTCCTGAAATCTGAGTTTCATTGAAATCAGAATATTCTAGTGGGCAGTTCCTTGGATTCAGTGACAAGCCCTTGACAATCAAAAACTAAAACTCAAGAGAGGAAAGAGGTCTTTCCCAAGGTCATGTGGTCCAGCAGCAAAGCCAGAGAGAAGTCCTCTCCAGGCCATGCTGCTGCCCTCTCTCGTATAGCCACACAGGCTAGCTCATGCATGACTTTAAACAGCCAGCCATGGATAATGGCTTTTACATTAAATTGTAAAATACTAAATAACTATGCAGAAGCCAATATATTAAAGTGGTTATGGTTATGTGAGACAACAGGATTATAAACATTTTCTCCTCGGTGTTGGTCTTTGATTTTTAAGGTTTAAGGTTTTTGTATTGCCTATATATTTAGTAAAGGGGGAAAAAACATAAGATAAATGTTAGAATCTTGGAGGCTCACTCATCATCCTTTGGGCGAACATAGCGTAACAGTGTGTCTATCAGGTGGCGCTCAGTTAATGTGCAGCTAAAAGCTGAGTGACCCGCAGACAGTACCAAGGGGGACCATCTACCTAGTCATCTTCACTGTATCATCACTACTGAAGGGATGAACTGTGGTACAAACCAGAATACCAAGTCTTCAACTGAAAACCCTTAAGATTTGTTTTAGAATACCATCTTAACCTCATATAAATATCTAGGATGAAGCTGAATAGAAATCGGTTAAATTATGACATAGTACTTGACTTTATCTCTTTTGATAATGCCAATTTGCTGATACTCTTGAAGTTTGATTTTTCTTATGAGTTTCCAAACTCCACCAAAAAGGACTAAAGAAAATATTCCTCTAATCATTCATTCATGCAACACAAATTTGTCAAGTCTAACCATAAAACCAGGTCTTAAAATACAAAAAGTCAATAGCCTATAGAGTCACAGTTAAGGACAAAAGCCTCAAATAAATCAATGACTTGAAAGAGTTAAGAAAACCTGGCAGTTAATGACCCGGCGTTCTTTCAGGAGGCTGTTCAGTATCTCCTAGTGCACACACAACAAGCATTTCTCTGATCAATTAATGGAAGCTCTACTCAGTGCCAACCATGGACGAAGCTCTCAGCACACCAGGAGAAAATCTGGCCAAAAACTCCCTTGGCACCTTGTGTAGAAGGGCGTCCACAAAACGGAAGTGACAACCTACGTCAAAGCAATCTAGGGTTTCTTACACGTTTTAGACTCTCGCTACTCAGCTCTGTAATCTCTGCTCTTTTCCATCCATTAGGGCTGAGGACTTCAGCGCTTCTCAAGAGAGCACTGGATCAATCCTTCAGCAATCGCTCTCCCATCAGCTTTTCAACGTAATAATCAGCTTTCCATAGAGTCACAGGGCTGCCATGGACCACAGGCCATGCACTCAAGACCCCTTTCCTCAAAAAGGTGCCACCAAAGTCATGAACAAATAGAGCCTGTCCACCCTTCCGAGTCTTCAGTCAGAGAGTTTCAGATTCAGATTATATGTTAGAAATCACATTTTCAGCACCAAAGTCTTCACTTTTCTGACATACTCTTTTGAGATTTTTTTTTTCATGAGGGGTCCCTTATTGTCATTACAGGTCCTCAGCAATAAACAGTGAACTGATTCTTCAGAGGAAGGAACATCAGTGTTCGGTATTGGCTCTAATAGCTTTTTTTTTTTTTTGGTTTTTCAAAACAGGTTTCTCTGTGCAGCCCTGGCTGTATAGAACTCACTCTGTAGACCAGGCTGGCCTTAAACTCACAGAGATCCACCTGCCTCTGCCTCCCGAGTGCTGGGAGGATTAAAAGCATGTGCCATCATACCTGGCTGTAATATGTATTTTTTTACTATTTTATATTTATGTATGTATGTGTGTGCATGTGCGTACACACCCCATTGTGCAATATGGAGCTTAAAAGACAAGCTGTGTGTCTCTGTTCTCTTCTTCCACACCTGTGGACTCTGGGAACAGAACTTGGGTCATCAAGCTTGGCAGCCAGTACCCCATGCCTGCTGACCCATCTCACCAGGCCCTGTTACATCTAACCATGTAACATTCAAAGAAGAAATATTAATTTTGTGAAAACTCATCCAGAAAACATAAAACATAGCCTGACATCGAAGCCATCTAAAGCATCACAAGAACAGCAGAAAATAGTTCTCTTGTATATAGATAGGCACAAAAGCCTATGTAAAATTTGAATTATTTGAACCTAACAATATGCAGAAATGCTTCATTATGCAATGGGGTTTACTTTAGGAATACATAATTGGTTTATGATCTGAAAAATCAATCAAGGCACTCAAGCTTATAATGATTTTTTTTAAGTAGTCATTTCACAACTATATAACCAAGTGGTGGCACTTGCCTGCATTCCCAGGACTCAGGAGGCTGAGGCAAGAAACTGAAAGTTCAAGACCAGCCTGGGACAGAGTGAGACATCTGTGGTTAAAGATTCAGAGAACTAGAGGCTGGGGAGGTGAGTCAGTGGATGAGGTCCTCAGTGTGCAAGCAAGAAGGCCAGAGTTCAAGCCTCAGCGTCTCCATAAAAGCCAGGCTTGGGACAGCCCACCTGTAACCCCAACCTTTGGTCAGGAGGCGGAGTACCCCCCAGGGCAAGTGGCTGGCTAGACCAGATAAATTGATACTCTCTGTGTTCAGTGAGAGCCGCTGCCTCAGTCAATAAAATGAAAATCCATCAGGAAGACACACCCAACTTCAGCCTCTGACCTCACACCATATATGTGCAAACATACATGAGTGTGCCCACAAACAGGCAAATACACATGTGTACACACACAACTTAGAAAATTAGAATTCATAAGAACATTCCAAAAACAGCCATGGAATGAGGCTATATTGTTTGTTTGTAACTAACCCTGGCCTTATGAGGTCATATGAAGATCAGGGATAAAAGTTCCCAGAGCAGAAGAAGGCAGCTTTGCCAGGAAAATGGCCTTAACTTCCCTTAATCTGCAAATAGATATGAAATTTAACTTGGGTTTGCCTCTTAAATGCCTCCGATAATTATGAGTAAAATTTAAACTGCCTTCGAACACTGGCAAAAAATAGCTACTAGCCAATCCTCTGCTGTGTGGAAGCCTCTAGTGTGATGACCAGCCATGCTGAAGGCAAAACAATTCTGCCACTTTTGCAATTGCCTGCCTTTGCGTGTCTGACTTTTGGATTCCGTGTTTCCTACACAAGCCTGCGTTTATTTCCTTTATGCAATAACAAACTTTAAATTCTCCTCCCTAATCTGGTTTGATTTTTTTACCTTGACTGCCTGAAGGTCCTAGCTGTGAAATAATGCAAGACAAAGAAATAAAGGTATACAGGCTAGAAGAATGAAATAAACCAGGAATTTATATTTTACCGCCCTGACTTCCCTTAAAAACAAGAAAACGTCAGTGCAGTTTTCATTGTCGCAGAACATAAAATCTACGTGCAAAACAACATATTTCTATATACCAAAAAGGAATAAGTTTAAATTGAAATTAATAAAAATAGTATTTATAAGTAATATAACAACAGTTAATAGGGGCTGAAGAGACAGCTCAGTGGTTAAGAGTACTGACTGCTCTTCCAGAGGTCCTGCGTTCAATTCCCAGCACCCACACGGTGGCTCACAACCATCTATAATGGGATCTGATACCCTCTTCTGGCCTGCAGGGATACATGCAGATGGAGCACTTATACCTTAAAAAATACATAAATAAATAAACTCTAAAGAAAAAAACAGTTAAAAGGTACAGAACTTGGATTTGAAAACCTACAGAACACCAGCAGACGGAAAATGTAAATCCTGACTAGGGACTGGTTCAGGGCAATGGCTCAGGCAAGAAACTGCCTGCGGTGCAGGTACAAGGGGAGCTGAGTTCAAGCCCAGACCCATGGGAAAGTCAGGTATGGTGATACATGTGTGGAATCCCAGAGCTGAGGAGGAGGGGGAGGCAGGGGGATGCCTGGGGTTTACTAGCTGGCCGGCCTAGCTTCAGGGCCCAGTTCAAGACCTTGTCTCCAAAACCAAGGTAGACGGCCATCCTGAGACATCACACGCAAAGCTGACCTCGGCATCTGGACAGGTGTACGCATATGTACTCGGACAGACCTGCATAAGTATTCCCACAGACACAAACACATACACACAAGCACATACCCACCCCAACTCACAAATAAAAACAGCTGAAGAGATAGAGCTTAAAACTTCCAATATTAACATGTCAAAAATTCTACACTGACCTAAACAGTCATTGTAATCTCAAAATATCCACAGGGTTTTTAGTAGAAATCGATTAATGAGTAAATTTTAAAAATAAACTTTATTTACCAAGGCATCACTTTCTTGAGGAAAAAAGAACAAGAACAAAGTTGGTCTCCTCCGGATTTCAACACTTTCTGAGAAGCCGTACTGAGCAAGAGAGGAAACTGGCCAGAGGACGATGGACTGATGACCAAGGCTCCCAGCACTGTGGATCTGGAAAATGGCCTTCTCGCAGACATGAGCTGCTTTTTGACAGGAGTGCAAGGGCAGCTCAGGGAACAGGACAGACTTCACAGTGAGAAGTGCTCTACCACATGCCACCCAAACAAAAAAGCCAAAGGAAAAACAAACCATGAGGCCCACCGTAGAAGAGGAGAGGAACCATTTGATCCAGCCACTCTACCATCAGGGTTACCAACTTAATAACTGGAAGCTAGAACACCAGCTTCATAAAATTACTGTGAGATTAAGTTAGGTGGTTATATAAAAACCCAGGTATCGTACAAAATGTTGTAAAATCTACGGCCAGCTGCTGCTCCTTACACAAGTGTCTGTTCTCTATCATAGAGATCAAAAACCACCACAGCAGAGACAAATAAACACTTCTAAAAGGACCCCCAGAAAACTCACCTTCTTTCTTGCACCCACACCCCAAGTGCTCTGTCTACAAACCTCTTTCAGTTCAGGGTGGTTTGTGCTCACTGAATTTACAGTGTTTTCAACTCCAGCATCACATCACAAATAAAGCACAAATAGCTTGTTAAGTGCGACTGCAAGAAGAGGTAGGATTTAAATAAATTAATGCAATCCAAAACGCCAATGAGGTGGGGGAGCAAAAAGGCAAGATAGGCACTTAAAGGAAGAGCGCTCGCAGGCTGGCAGTCTGGCAGGCTGGCTCAGTGGGGAAGGTGCTGTTGCCAAGCCCGATGACCCAAGTTTGATCCCCAACTTGCGCAAGTTGTCCTTTACCCACATATGTGCACTGTGACACACAAGCACACATGCATGTACACATGCATGTAAGCAGGCAAGGGCATATGTGCATGTGATGAAATAGAAAATTATTTTAAAAAATAATAATAAAGAATGGTCAGTGGGCTGGGCTATAACTCAGTACAGAGCACCAAAACATAAAAAAAAAATTAAAAAGTGATTGGAATAACTTCTTTAAAAATCTGTGTGTGTGCATATGCACATTTCTACGAGTGCAGGTTTATTTATGCAAACCATGGCACACATGTGAAGGTCAGACATCTCAGATGTCAGTCCTCATCATCCACCCTGTTTTAGATGGGGTCTTGTAGTTGTGTGCCACTGCACATAGCAGGCTGGCAAGCTTCCAAGGATGGGCCTGTTTTCACCCGCCCACCCCACCGTAAGCACTAGGACCACAGATGCACACTGCAGTACGCAGCTGTTATGGGAGATTTGAACTCGGGTGCTGTGGAATAATCCTCTGTATACTGTGTCAATAGATGCCATTACTATTGGTTTAATAAACAAGCTGACTGGCTAACAGCTGAACAGGATAAAGTTAGGTGGAAAAGCCAAACTAAGAATGATGGGAAGAGAAAGGGTGGAGTCAGAGGAGACACCAGCCAGCCACAGAGGAAGCAGGACATGTAGAAAATGAGATAACAAGACATGAGCCAGTGGGAGAGCGTAAATAAGAAATATGGCTTAATTAAGTGTAAGAGTTAGCTAGTAACAAGTCTGAGCTACCAGCTGAGCATTTATAATTTATATTAAGTCTCTGAGTCAGTTATTTGGGAAGTGGCTGCCGGTTATTTGAGAGCAGGCAGTCAGGACAGGAAAACTCTGTCTACACTCTGGTCCTTAAGCACTTACCCACAAAGCCATAGCCCCAGTGACCTAGAATAACCTTCCAGGAGAAAGCAGGTGAAGACTCAGTTCTTCCTGAGCCTTGTGTCTTTATGACTGTTGTCAAAGTGAATAGGAGAGAAAGGTATGGCATCGAACCACCTGGCATTATCTTAGGACAATGACACCCACTCCAACTCCCCCAAAACATCAGACGCTTTAATGTGTCAATAATTAGCAAATGGTTATAACTTGGATTTTGCTAAATAAATAAATAGTTTTGCTAAAACATAAAGTCACCATTAAAATTTAAGTTGTCTTCTTTTTTTTCAAATAAAGACTAATAGAATACACTTTTTAGTAACAAAACACTGATTATTTTAAGTTAGTTGAGTAAGCTTTCTCCTTTATAGTGCACCACTGATAATGTGGGTCTTTTCTGATTTGTATAGACACAACACTGTGATTCATTTTATGTCCCATAAAGATTACAACTGAGTTTAAAAACAAGCTTCAAGGCATCATTTCTATCTACAAACAACAGAGTAATCCCTACGGAAGAAGTAGAGGAAGTTTCCCAATTTCCTAACTGGACAGTAGCCTAGGGTGGAAAGGGCCCTGCTCAAGAGGACATAATCTCTGACAGTGGCTGAACTGGAATTACAAGGAAGAGCTTCCAAACAGTCTTGCTTCCCCAGGCCATTAATCTTTATCTGACTCTAATATACTATGTAGATAGGATATACATGAATATCAAAAATACATGGCAAGGAAATCACACAGACACACTAAAAAATAGAACACTAGTCAGCAAGCAGCAAAGCACTAAATTGACTTCAAATTTTTATTAAGGGTATCCTTCTGTTAGTGACTGAAGGTATATTAGCTTAGTGGGCCATGCAATTGCCGTAGCATCACAACTAATGGACTGCCAGGAGATGATTTAATAAAGAGAGCCAGCTGAACAGTGGTGTATAAGTAACTCTGACAACCTAAGGCTTTCTTCTGGTCAAATGTTTTATATCTGTAAGTGACTTTCTTTAAAAAAAAAAAAAAAATGGCCTGAGAAGAGAACTCACAGAAGGATTCACTCTAACGGCCCAACGTTCTTATTTAAGTTCAGAGTGCCAAGACCTTCAGATGTGACTCCACTTGTAACATGGTGAGCGATCTCGCTCAATGAAGCATTCAGCAACTCCAGTGGGTACCAGTGCCGTGGGTGGTCATGGTAAAGTAAAACAGCAACTCCAGTGGGTACCAGTGCCGTGGGTGGTCATGGTAAAGCAGCAGAGCAACTCCAGTGGGTACCAGTGCCGTGGGTGGTCACGGTAAAGTAAAACAGCAACTCCAGTGTGTACCAGTGCCGTGGGTGGTCACGGTAAAGTAGCAGAGCTACGTCACCTTCTAGACCACACTTGAAAATGAGTGTCAGGAACGGGGTGGGCAGAACAAAACCATTTATTGAACAGACATTTCCACAATATGTTTTAAAAGAACTATGTGTGTGACAGAGAAGAGTTGGGGGGAAGGTACCTTTGCCCCTCTCTAGTCTTGTTAGGAGTAAGGCAAGTAACATCTCCATCAGTCTTTAAAAGGTCACATATTCCACTTGACACAACAATGCCACTTCTTAAATCTTATCTAAGAAGGGGTTGGGGACTTAGCTCAAGCAAGAATAAGGCCCTGGGTTCAGTCCTCACTCAACTGTAAAAAGAAAAAAAAATACCTAAGAGAATGATATGACACTAACAAATGATTTAGCACAAAAGATCACAACATTATTTTAAATAACAAAAACCATAAGTTGATGAAGGGCTAAGGACACATAGGATATGCCTAAGAATATGGTCATCTACCAGTAAGTAAAGAAATAATTTGGTTATATTTTCCAGATTATCACTAGGAGCATATAATGCTTTCATAATAAAAAGAACCACACAGGAACATAAAATCTGGCCCTACCGCCGTTGTGGAATACGTCATTTAACTAGAGTTTGTTAAATGCAATGTATGACAGTGAATGAATGGCAGGAACCTTTCTCTTGATGCTCAAGCCAAAATTACACCTAGGTAATGTGATCATGTGATAATATATACTAAATCCAAAATAAAAAAATCATTTCAATAGAAATAATTGTATGTTATTAGAAAAGAATCCATGCCAGGCGGTGGTGGCACACGTCTTTAACCCCAGCACTCGGGAGGCAGAGCCAGGCGGATCTCTGTGAGTTCGAGGCCAGCCTGGTCTACAGGGCGAGATCCAGGACAGGCACCAAAACTACACAGAAAAACCCTGTCTCAAAAAACCAAAAAAGAAAAAGAATCCTTTTCTGTCTTATCAAAGTGATCATTTCTTGGAGGAAGAAATCACAAATACATGTGGACTGACAGCAGCCTGCAAAGAGACAGGTGAGGATCGGAATACAGCAAACTGTGAAGAGGAAAGATGAAGGTTTAAATGCTGAGAGCCCCAGACAGCATCTGTTGTAAACAGTTCTGATTTCCTTTAAAACAAACCTTACTATACGCTTTGAAAAGGCATCTCTTTAACCTATTCCTTATAAAAGAAAAAGACGGGGGCAGTCTGATCCAGGAGTAAGACTCCAATTCTTAACTGTTTTTAGGATGCTCATTTTTCTTGCAAAATGAAGACATGGCTTCCCATCTGCACCTGTCCATCAAACTGCTCCACACTGCAGCATTTGAAGACAGAAACCACTTGCTGTGTGTGCCAGAGTTGTTGCTAAATGACCTGTAAGCTGCCTGTGGTGGTGCACATCTGTAATCCCAGGACTTGGGAACAGCGGCAGGAGACTCAGGGTCAGTCTGGAGTATGTAGTGAGGCCCTGTCTCAAATCCTAACCAGTTAACTAATTAATTAAATAAATAATTGGGTTTACAAAGCCTACCAAGTATAGGCCGTCTGGCTGGTAACACACTCTTGGCCCTTTCTCCCCCTATCTTCTCCCCACCTATTCCCGTTCTCTCACCACAATCTCTGCCCCA
>CABHPQ010128963.1:0-21913 GCA_902168405.1 Peromyscus aztecus | reverse complement strand
CAGTACATTTGAACTGGAGAGAGAGGAGAAGAAAGGAGAGTGGGGCAGATGCTGCCAGCTGCCACCAGGAGAAGAAAGATGTGAAAGTACCAGTAATCCACAAAGCCATGTGGCAATGCATACATTAATAGAAATGGGCTAAGTTAAGTTCTAAGAGCTAGCTAGCAAAAAGCCTGAGCCATTGAGCCATGCAGTTTGTAAGTAATATAAGCCTCTGTGTGTTTACTTGGGTCCGAGTGGCTGCAGGACCAGGTGGGACAAAGAAAAACTTCCAAATATAGTTTCCTAGGTTTCTATCTGCCCTTGTGTACAGAGCTTCCATGTCTGTTCTGTGACCTGTGGATAGCTGAGATAAACACTCAGCCACCTTTGCTTTGTTACCACAGCTGGTACCTAGTTCCCCAACTTTGTTTGGTGATGGTCCTAGGGGCTATGGCTGGACACTAATCTAAAAGTTCTACTAATATAGATTTGGTATATTTGCTAGTATGCATCCTTTAGTGTAGCTTGCCAGAATATTCTGGAATCTGCTTCTATGGAGATGCTTGAATTGCTTGAAGTATCATCAGTAAACCTAGACTTATGGTAGAGAAAGTTTATGGGTCTGATGGCAAAAGATGTTTTTCAAGCATTGGTCAAGTTAATTCAAAGACTGTCAAAACAGATGATAGAAGGATAAAATATTCCTGTTGTATTTGTTTCTTGAACTGTAATCTACTACTAGTTCCTATATGGCTTGTGGTATGTTGTTTTACCCAGAAGTTCTTCCTAAAGCTTACATGATCTGATTTTTAAGATGGGTATACATTTTGATACAATGTTTTCAACTATATCATATATATATACACAAACAGGAGCAAAGTAATTGGTGTACCAGTACATTCAAAGCTACATATAGATGAAACCTGAGGGAAAAAAATCTATAATGTAAGGATAAATCAATAAGTTAAGGATCTCTGAGGGAACGGAAAGCTGTGTGTGAGTTATAAAAAAGCAGTGTGACCATATACATACATATATATATATACATATATATATAATATATATAAATTTAAGAAGCACAATCTTTCAAGTAGTTTCTTTACCAATACAACCAAAGTGCTTTTGATGCCTTTAATGACTATGTTTTGTTTTATTGTCTAAACACACACTTCTAGGATAAGTTAAGTCTAGAAGGATAGAGATCTTTCTTCGACAGTACCAGGGGCCATATATGTCCTACGGTCTTCCTTTCTAAGCCAGCATTCCCTTTGAACTGTAGCCATTTGTAGCACCAAGTTTCTGCATGCATGTACTTTTAATTTTGGAAAGTTCAATTTTGTCTTCTTGTGTTAAGAAATCATGATAGATATTCTTCTTGCTTGTGGCATTGAATGAAAAACTATTTTGAAGATAGAGTAGTTCAGTCAATTTTCTAATCACTATTATACATAATTTATAATATGGTTGAGCCCATTAAGAGTGGACAGCTATAGCATGTTATCCTTGATTAGGGTATAGAAGGTGAGATTGTACAAAATGACACCATTGTGTGGATTAAGTCAAAGTGACCTGGATCTATAAATGATAAGAATAAAGGGAATAAGAACTTGATAATGTGGAGCTATTTTGTTGTTGGAACATTCAGACTTTGGAGTAGTCAATGGTTTAGGGGCAAAGCAATCAACTTCTTCAGCTCTCCAAAATTATTTTTCAAGTATGTATCCTGACCATCATATATTTTGGGGAAGATGTCATAATTCATAGCACTCAATTGTGCATACTTACAGACTTTCTCCACTTTGTTTTTTAACACCATACTCCTTTCCTCATTTTCAACATAGTTTTGAAGGTGATGATTATGATTATATTGCAGAACTTTAAAAGATAGTCCTTATTCCCTTATGTCATTCACTGTCTGAGCCAAGGATAAACTCCTTTTTCTTTAGAAACATAACTGGAATATTAAGAAGGATTACAGAAGCCATATGAGGTCTTTTTGAGGGGGGTATAACTTATAACTTATATAATAAAATCCTATAAAAGGAAAATTGAAAACTTTCATACTAAGTATATGTGTGACACATAATATGTATGTCCATTTAGAGTATTTAAAAATTTCCATTTGCAAATTTAGGTTAAGAGACAATGATTAGGGGTAGTTGATATTAATTATGGGATAAGTTATGTTCTGAAAAAATAAAAGCTTTAAATTTATATTTTGCACTATTTCTGAGCCATTCATATAAATATCTAATTGTTATGGTGTGGGGTGATTTTAATTCTCTACAGGACTATTGTGATGATCTGCAGAGTGATAACAATGGGAGATGTCTTGGATCTTTTGATGTACAGTTTTGTCAGATGTCCTCAGCTCACTTGGGAATATTCTCAGACAGGATTCTTTAATCCCTTTCTCTCTTGTTACATTTAAGAGAGAGACATTTGCTTGGTCTTATACAAATTCCTGTCATTGCTACTCTCCAAAATTTGAAACAGCTGTCAGCAGATCTGAAGTGATGATGGCCATGTGATAGACCAAAACAATGAGTAAATAAACCTTTCTTCATCTTAAAATCAGCATCAATAAATATTCACCTACAGTAACTCAAGTTCATGAAGTATATCGCCCATTTCATTCTACACTACCGAAGGTTTACTTGTGATCTTATAAATAAATTATAAGTGCAACCATTGATTATTATAAGCTAATGTATATCTGCTTTCACATACCACTGACTGACTGAACTGATTCACCTATGCTTTGACCATAACAAAGGATATAAAAGACAAAAAATACAATTAAATTTGTATATATTCTGATACAATGAGTATTTCTTCTTACAGCTTTTGTCCTCTTTTGTTCATTGAAGACAATGTGCAAGAATGTTTCACATGAATAATGTAAAGAGACAGCTTCATTCACAGAATACCTGGTTTCACTAGTCCTTGAATTTTAGGCTTATTTATACGTTTTAGAAATGATCATGCATATTTGACTTATATCTCAAAAAGAATTTATTAAGATGATTAATTTCATTTTTATGAGAAAATAAATTCAACAGGAAATGAGAAAAAAATAGGACTAAACTGGGACCTGAGGACAGTTTGAATAAATATGTCATGCAATTGAATTTTGAATTCTCTGGGTTTTTTGTATTTTTTTTTGTCTATTTTTGCATCCCACTTGAAGTTTCTCATCCATCCTTTCCTCACAGTCCTGCACCCTGACCACATTTCTTCTGCCCCTCCCCATCCACTTCTCTTCCTCCTTTACTCTTCAGAAAGGGGCATCAACCAGCCATAGCATATCAAGTTGCAGTGAGACTAGGCACCTCGTCTCTTATTAAGTTTGGACAAAGAAATCCAGTAGGAGGAAAGGGTCCCAAAAGTAGGCAACAGAGTAAAAGACAGCCCTTGCTTCCACTGCTAGGAGTCCCACCGGGAGGCCAAGCTATGCAGCTATAACATGTATGCAGAAGACCTAGGTCAGTCCCATGCAAGGTCCCTGGCTGTTGCTTGAGCTTCTGTGAGTTCCTAGGAGCCCAGGTTAGTTGGTTCTATGGGTTTTCTTGTGGTGTCCTTGACTCCTCTGGTGCCTACAATCATCCCCCTCTTCTGGAGGATTTCCTAAGCTCTGCCTATGTTTGGTTGTGGGTCTTGGCATCTGTTTCCATCAATTGCTAGGTGAAGCCTCTCTGCTGACAATTGGGTTAGGCACAAATCTATGAGTATAGCAGAATATCATTGAGAATCATTTTATGAAGTGTGTGTGTGTGTGTGTGTGTGTGTGTGTGTGTGTGTGTGTGTGTTTATTTTGCTAGTCACGTTTGGTTCTATCCTAGTTCTATGGTCTATCCAGCCTCTGGGTCCTGACCCTCCAGGCTGTGTCAGGTGTGGGCTCGCTCTCATGGTATGAGTCTCATACTGGACCATTCATTGGTTGGCTGGCTACTCCCACATTTTCTGCACCACCTTTACCCCAGCACATCTGATACTCAGGACAAATTGTAGGTCAGAAGTTTTGTGGCTGGTTTGGTATCCCAATCTCTCCATTGGAAATATTGCCTGGTTACAGAAGATGGTCACTTTAGGTTACATATCCCCCATTGCTAGGAGTCTTAGCTAGAGTCATTCTCATAGACTCCTGACGATTTCTATTGCACTAAGTTTCTAGCTCTTCCCAGAGATGCTCCCCAGATTTGTTGTCTCTTCCAATACCCTCTCCCTTAATCCTCCCCCATCTGATCCATCCTATTCCCACCCATACCCCACCACCATTAAGGATCCCACCCCACCTACCAGTGATGTCTATTCTATTTTTTTTTTCACAGTGAGATTCTTGAGTCCCACCCCTCCCACCCCCAGCCCTCTTTGTTACTTAACTTCTCTGGGTCTGTGGTTTGTAGCAAGGTTATCCTCTACTTTACAGCTAATATCCATGTATGAGTGAGTACATACCATGTTTGTTTTTCTGGGGCTATGTTACCTCATTCAGGGTGGCCTTTTCTAGTTCCATCCATTTGCCAGAGAATTTCATGATGTCATTTTTTTATTGCTGAATAATATTCCATTGTGTAAATGTACCACATTTTCTTTATCCATTCTTCGGTTGAGAGACTTCTAGGTTGTTTCCAGGTTCTGGCTGTTATAAATAAAGTTGCTGTGAATATAGTTAACAAGTGTCCTTATGGTATAGAGGAATGTTCTTTGTATATATGTCCAAGAGTGGTACAGCTGAGTCTTGAGGTAGATTGATTCTCAACATTCTTAAAAACTGCCATATTGATTACCAAAGTGACTGTACTAGTTTGCACTCACACCAGTAATGGAGGAGTGTTCCTCTTTCTCCACATCCTCTCCAACATAAGCCTTCATCAGTGTTTTTGATCTTAACCATTCTGACAAATGAAATCTCAGAGTAATTTTGATTTGCATTTTCCTGATGGCTAGGGATGTTAAACATTTCTTTAAATGTTTCTCAGCCATTTGAGATTCTTCTGTTGAGAATTCTCTGTTTAGATCTGTATCATATTTTAATTGGATTATTTGGTTTGTTGATATCTATTTTTTTTAATTCTTTATATATTTTGGATATCAACGGTCTGTCAGATGTGGAGTTGGTGAAGATCTTTTTGGAGCAGCACTTAAATACACAAAATGACTTCTCAAAGAAGATTATAGGAACCAAAAAATATAGATTGGATAGAAATAATTTAGTCAGCAACTGCTTAAATGAATACCAGAAGAACATATGAAGCACCTAGATCGGAGGCAAGAGCCTCATTTCTCAGGTCCCAACAAGACTTGTATTCTCCCTAAATCTAGAAGAATGAGCTAAGCTTCGGTCAAAGTCAGACAATCTGGAGCATAGGGAACTTGAATTTTTTAATGGAATGCAAGTGAATTGATTCCATTGTGACCTCTAAGAATAATACCATGATTACTGTACTAAAATCAAACAAGTGCACAGTGTGATTCACACAGTAAATTTGTCATCATCCTCTGAAGCGGTTCATTGCCAACTCCATGAATATATAGAATGATCAAAACTATTTAGCATCTTTTATTCCAGGATATGTAGACATAGAATGTTGACATCCAAGTTTTTACATAAATATGAATATTTTAGTTATTGTGTAGAATTCATATTGAACATTTATATTTCTAAAGATTAAAAATGGGAAATATCTCTGAAGACAATTAGCATTATACTTGAATTCCCATTTTAAAAGCAATTAAGTAATTATAATAATTATCTCAACAGAGCATGACCTGAAACTGTGAAAACAAATAAAAAATGTTGGTGAATATAACAACATTAATAAAAGGTAACTTCGGAGTTTTAAAACTAACCCCATTACTGAATAATTGCTCTTATAGATATTTATTATTTTAAGAGCATTTTTATCTTTTAATTATTATTTTTAATTATATGTATATGTGTGTAGAGGGGAGGTTGTACTGCTGGGTTTAGGGCCCATGGAATCCAGAAAATGACATAGAATGCCCTGGCTCTGGAGTTAAAGGTGATAGTGAGCTGCCTGACTTGGGTGCTGGGAACTGAACTTGGGTCCCCTCAAGAGCAGTACTTACTCTTATCCACAGAGGCATCTCTCCAGACCCAATGTTCATTATTATTAGTTTCACGAGATGATTTAGATTAATTTTGTTGAAGTATGGCAAACAGACAAAATCTGGCCTACCATCAGTTTTTTTAAGCAAAATACGATTGGAATGAGGACTAGAGGTCAAGCCAGTGTGCCTGTATACTGATAAAAGCATACCCCACCAGAACATTTCATTTCATACTTCCCATTGAAATTCATTTGTAACTCACTTTTATGACTGCTTTTGGGCTAGAATCACAGAGTACGTATGGGCTACAAAGGGTGATACGTCATTATCTAGCAGTTTATGGAAGCTTTGTGACTTCTCATCTAGATTACACAGAGGTTCTATGACACTTTATTAAGATATCTGGACAAGGTCTGGCTTTCATCAACATTGTGTTCTGTCACACCTTTGCATGTGTTTCCTTAGCCAACCCTCAGAGCTTCTTATTGAAGCTTTCTAAGGAATTTGTGCTATTTTATTTTAGCCAGTACTGAGATTTCTATTTTTATGAAATCAGTACATATTAGAAAACTATTGATAGTTTAGTAAAATTATCCAATCATTCTAAATCTTTTCTGAAGGTGCCTTGACTGATTAAGTTTAGCAAGCTCTGAGAGAGAGAGAGAGAGAGAGAGAGAGAGATGCTTTTACCAAAACGCAAGTGCACAACGTTAGTTTCTAATACTTTATTTCAAAATCTCTATGCCCTGAGGGAGTAGGGGAAGAGAGAGCTTCTGAACCATCTGAAATCAGCTGTAAAATGGTCTGCAGGCAGAATAACAGGGAACATTCAGGAAGTGTATCCACTTTGTGGAATGTAAGCTAATAGTGAATTTGAAGTTCCTGACGTATTATAGTGGAACGTCAAAATGTATCGATGCGCTGCACATTTGAGGAACTGGAGAATTTTGGCAGAGTCTTTCTTCAGAGCATACTAATGCATGATCCTGTGGGATTCTTCATGTCATCCTTTATCCGCCCACCCCTGTTTATGCCATCCTAGTACCTTTGACTTCAAACACACACTTGGCCCAGTTTGTCTAACTTGCTTCTGATTTGGCTTTTTTCACTTTGACTCTTTCAGTGCTAAGCAGATGTAAGAATGAACAAAGCCTTCCTAGATTTCAGTTAACTATGGTGTCCTGTCCCAACAGCTTAGAGATACCCTGCTGAGAGTTCTTCTAATCTGATGGCAGAGGTCCTGCACTCTGTTAATTACTTTAATAGCACCAATATTTAAAAAAATGGATATCATTAATTGCATTTAATGTCATCATTGTTTTAGATAGTATATAAGCTCTAACTTCATTCTTGTTGAGATTCTGTGTCAGCTGCAAGCATGAATCAAATTTTCCTATCTACAAAATGTATTGAGTCCTGAATTCAAAGTCATAATTATTCCATCCTGGACTTTGAAGTTAAGTAATTATAATCCAATTCAATACTAGGGAATGATAAGTTTTTATATTTAAACATCCAGGAAAGAAAAAGGAAGGTCTATATTAATAGAATGAAAGACCCCAGGAATATAGGAGAAACAAGTTTTATAACATATAATATGAAATGTTGATTCTCTGAAAACATAAATATGCATGAATATAGTCTAATGCAAAGACACTGAAGTCAGACAAGCATTGGCAAAGTTTTGAGAAAATGAGAGGGTCCAGACAGTTCTTCTGTTGTGAATTTTTAGGATGTAATTTTGAAAATCATAGATTCACAGACTGATTCTATTCTAACAATGGAAGTCTAGGATATTTATGGCAAAGTCTATTGCTAAAAAGAACTAGCCAGACAAAGCATACAAAAATAATCATTTTGAAGCAACTGGAGCACTAGAAATGGATAGAGAATATGAAACTAGATGAAGAGAATGAACTAGCCAGTAAAAAGAATCCACAGACATTATTCTAGCATTCCACACAGATTTTCCCCAAAACAATTGACTATTCAAAAAGTATAATTCAAAGCTGAGACTTCCAGAAGCATACAGAGTGTTTAGTGACTATCATACGTATTAAAAAATAATATTAGATTTCAAGATGCATTTGAGTGAAAAAATCTTATTTAATGACCCTAGTTTTTGTTGGGTTCTCCAATTTGCTACATTATAAAAGTAAAGATATCCTAAGTATTCAGTAAATGATGATTTTTTTAAAACTTTTTACTTTTAAGATTATAAAGTATTTAAAACATTTCTCCCTTCCCTTTCCTCACTCCAAGCCCTTCCATATACCTTTCCTCACTCTCCAAATCCATGGTGTCTTTTTTTGGTTATTGTTTTGCATACACACATGCACACACATATTGTATATATGTATACACATATATGATATAATTGTTCAGTGCATATATTGTTTTTGCATGTATCTTTTCAGTGCTGGCTGTTTGGCAATGGACAACCAATTTGTGTGCTCTTCCACAAAAAAGACCTCCTCTGCAGTTTTCAGGTTTCCTTAGTTGCTTATAGTTCTTTATTTAGTGTTGAGGCATCATGTGCTTCTCCCTATCTAGTTTGTCATATCCATTGGTGTCACTCTTGCTCAGTTCATGGTTGGGCAGTCATATTGGTGAGATTTATCAGTATCATTTTGGTATAACTATGAGATACAGTCTCACAGCAAACACTGTGACCCTCTGGATCTTACAACCATTTTATTTCCTCTACTGCAATAACCCCCAAGCATTAGGTGAAGGAATGATAAAAGATGCTTTTAAAAGTATTGTTAGTTGGAATTCTAAGTGAAGAAAAATACAATATACTTCTTCACATACAGTATATAAATGTCTTAGTCATTCCAGATGTCTAATTAATGGTGGATGTGAATCATAATATTCTATTTGGACAGTTCACCCTGTATTTTGTTATCACCAGGAAATCTGCTCTCCTGTCACAGAGAACTAACAGAAGAGATGTCCTCTTTCTTACTCTATGGTGTTGACTATCATCTCTCCATAGGTTTAGGATTTATCTTTGTTAACATACACTAAGATATCTTTATATAAGGCAAATAGGTGTCTGACCAATGACTCTTCTTTTGGAGCATATATTGGTTCCTTGGGGATTCTTTTGCCTTAAGGTTTTCCTTAATACTATTCTCTTTAGAGACTATCCAATCACATTTGACTCTTAAATTCTCTCTTGGTTTAAGAATTTATGACATATTATATCCTCATACATTCTTCCTTTAAAATCCTCTCAGGTAGTGAGAGAATCTCCTGGGTAAATAAAAGGAATTGCATATCTAAAATCCATTAACTGGAAGTGTAACTCAGATCAAGAGAACTTTAAATCTTATTGCCTGTCACCACCTGCTTCTGGGACATTCTCCTGATCAATGTCATCATATTCGGTTCTCTATTCCTGTTACTCATGAGTATACTATTCTTGAACTGTTTATTTACTTATCATGAATAAAATGCTAATCTATTTTTTAACAGATACAATCATTTTTAAGAATGATCCCGATGCAGTTCTTCTCATCTTATAAAAAAAAAAAAAGTGGGAGTTTACTATTGTTCATAAAAACACTCATTTCCAGGAACCTGACAGTCTTTTGCCTTCCTGCCAACTTTTGCAACTCAATGGATGTGATGGAACTGAGATTTCCATACAGACTTCTCCACTGTCAAATTGTTGCACAAATCTTAATTGGTCTTAATAATAAAAACCCAGAGCCATATATCACGGCAAATGCTGAAAGATCGGAGAGACAAAGGTACAAGCCACAGCCACCTCTCACTTCACCAACTCCTCAGCCAAAGGGACTGAGCTCCCATCTCCTCTTGCCTTATATTCCTTTCTCTACCCAGCCATATCTCTTCCTATCTCAACCTCCCTAGTGCTGGATTAAAGGCATGTGTGCCTCCCAAGTACTGGGAGCAAAGACATGAGATCCAAAGTGCCAGGATCTCATTAAAGGTGTATGCCACAACTGCCTGAAATCTATGGCTAACTAGTTGCTGGCTTTGCCTTATGATCTTCAGGCAAGATTTATTTGTTAGATCACAAACAAAATATTACCACATTAGATTATCAGCTTCCTGCTTCTAAAATACTCTACATCCTAAAATCAAAATTTCTGATATTTAAGTTATTGTTATTATTAGCTGTTTTCCTTTAAATGTAATCAAGGAAATGTACCGTTCAAGAGTTGTTAAATTGATGTAGGTAAAAATGATTGAACTTACTTCATTTGTAGTGTTCTAAAACAGTAATTCTGACTATAGCAAAGCACAGTGCAGCCATTACTTTTCCAAGCATTTATTACATGTTTTCTTGTTCATTTTTTTCCAGTTGATAAAAGCAAATGTTAACTTATATTTCCAGCTTGAACATGGTTAATTGCTGTGGGATAATGCTTTTGTACACTGGTTTAATAAAATGCTGATTGGCCAGTAGCCAGGCAGGAAGTATAGGTGGGATAAGTAGACAAGGAGAATTCTGGGAAGAGGAAGGCTGAGTCAGGAGACTAGCCCACCATCCAGGGAGCAGCATGTAATGGCACACAGGTAAAGCCACAGAACACGTGGCAACATATAGATTAGCAGAAATGGGCTGAGTTTAAGTGTAAGAGCTAGTCAGTGGTAGACCTGAGCTAATAACCGAGCCATTTGAATTAATATAAGCCTCTGTGTGTTTACTTGGGTCTGAGCGGCTACAGAACAGGCAGGACACAGGAAAACTTCTGGCTACAGTTAACTATAATTTGTTTTGAGTGACAGATTTACATTTATCGAAATGAAGAAAAATCTACAAGACAATTGTAGGTGGTGGGAGGATAAATGATATGTGATCACGGAGAGTAAAAAGGAATATAAGACCAACAGTAAAATCTGGCAGTATGTGCCCTGACTAACATAACCTATGAACATTCTCTAAGGCATGAATGACAGAGAATGTTTCACAACCTTATTTTTCCATCACAGATACTGTGCAATATGTATAGATCTGATTTCAAATACATACCTCAAACTTAACCACATTTCATCAAATTTTTTTAGTCGATTGTGGGCTTTCTTAAGACTGGGCATTAATTATTGTTCAGGGAAACAGGAGCAATTAGATTCTGGAGAAATGTAAATGGAAGAAAGATGTTAATTACAAGGAAATACCCATGATCATAGAGGCTGCTAATTCCTAAATCTTCAGGGTGAGACAGCAGCTGCCCAGGAAGAAGATGGAGTTCAGTTGAAGGCTAAAGAATTTCTCCTTGCTTGCAAATAGCAATTCTTTGTTCAGCAGATAGAATGAGTGCCATCGACATTCTTCTTTATCTAAATTCCAGTAATTTATTTATCTCATCCAAAAATTACCTTAAAACACTCAAAATAATATTTTTTTCAAATATCTGGTCACCGTGGGCCACCTGAATAGACAGAATTTTTTCGATAATAGTAAACAAGAGATAGCTGCTCTTTCAAGAACCTCTCCAGCCTGCTCAACATTGAGACTTTCCTCTTCTGAACCCTGTCTATTGCTCACAGACTTTTAGAGGCGACATAGGTAACTGGGTCATTTAAATTTCACACTCCCATGTTTTCCTTTTTAGCAATGGTTATGTTCTTTGTGAAGAAGTTGCTTATTTAAGACAGATTTATATTTTCCAGAGGGATAATTTTGATGTTATAAAAATATGAGAAAATTTTGTTCTTAATTTTTTATACAAAATTCTACATCTGATATCATAATAGGTATTTCAATATTACTTGCAATGTGACATTAAGCACATGAATATCGACATTAAATTTAATCACAAATTTATAGCATATATTTGCCTATATAATAGGACTGTATGTACATAAACAGACTTTTTTAGATCATGTAATGGCTATATGCCTATCTGTACTACCAGCTTTATTTAGGACATGAAATGAATATCTAACATTTTAAATGACTAATAAAAGTTCAAATCTCAAGGTTTCCAAGAAACTTCATGCTTCAAGAATTTTAAGGTCTAAAATAATAAGCAGTGAAAATGCTTTATTTACAGAAGCATTTCATACTTAAGATCTACACATGTTCAATAATGTCAGGTGTAATGCTTTAGAAAATACCATGGAGCAAATAAAACTCATCATTTGCAAAATCAGAGCGTAAATAACGCTGAGAAAGGGTAAAGCTGAAGCTTGAACGCTTCAGGTCAGGACAGAGATTCTGTTCTGCTTTTTGTCTTAAAATCCAAGAATTATATTTCCATGAAATATTTGGTGTTTTTTATTTTTTGTGTTTGTATTAATTTGTGGCAGTGAACATAAATCTGTAGCTACACATATCTGCCTACCCCATGTGTGTATGTGTGTGTGCATTTGTGTGTGTATGAATGTTTGTATGTGTGTGTACGTGTGTATATGTGTGTGTATATGTGTGTTTGTGTGTATATGTGTGTGTGTGTGTATATGTGTGTGTGTATACGTGTGTTTGTGTGTATATGTGTGCATGTGTGTGTGTGCGCGCGCACCAGAGGTCAAGCTTGGATGCTGTCCCTTAGGTGTAATACACTTATTTTTAGACAAAATCTCTCCATGGTCTGAGATTTACTAATTAATCTTGGCTGGCTAGATATGAGAACCCAAGGGATCTGCCTGCTTCTACCTTTCCAGGCCTGGGATTATCAGCATATGCCACTCTGTCTAGTTTTTTTTTATTTGTGTTCTTGTAATGGAACTTATATCTTCATGCTTTTAGGGAAAACAGTAACTGAGTTACCTCTCCAGCTCTCAAGTATCTTGATTAATCTCCTTACTCACTTATTTTACATAACTACAGCCTCTGGCTAAATTGTACAATGTTGCTCAACATAAGTGCATATGTTACATTATTGTGTGCTTTGTGGATTTTATTTAGTCTTTATTGAAGGTAGCATTGACTAGGCATTCCAAATAAAATAGAAGACGTCTAATTTGAATTTGAAATAACCAGATTAGAATATTTTATGAAACATTTATATTAAAAACTAGTTTAATACTCTCCTGAAATTCAAAAGTAACTGAATATTTTACATTACTGTTTGCCAAATTGAGTAACTCAACAATTGATTATGGTGTGTGTGTGTGTATGTATTATATATAATATATTTAATACTCATTTATTCTTTCAGAATTCCATGCATTATATTTTGTCATATTTCCCCACCTTCCAAATCCTCCCAATTCCTCTCCTCAATACACTTCATGCTTTTTCCTTTCTAGAAGAAACAAAAACAAGCAAACAAAAACAAAACAAACAAAAAAAAAACAAAGAAAGCATAGTGCCCAAACTTTTAATCCTAGTACTTGGAAGGGAGTGGCAGTCAGACCTTTGTGAGTTTAAGGCCAGCCTGATCTACATAGTGAGTTCCAGGACACCCAGTGAGTCTCAAAATCAAACAAACAAAATAGAAAAACCAAAAGAAAAAAAAAACATAAGAAAACCATGTAGTGCATTAGTGCTGGCTAATTATTCCTTCACAAAAGGCCTTCCCTGGAGTATGGTCCAGGCACCAGCATCACTCCAATAAAGGAAACTTAGGCTTCCTTTCCAAGGCTATCAAAAGTTTTTTGGCTAATAGTGGGACTTTGTGTAAGTGAGAATTTTTTTAATAAATATTTTTATTTTATAATTAATTTAATTTTACATATCAGCCACTGATTCCCCTGTCCTCCCTCCTCCCGGACCCCCCCCCCCCCCCCTCCCCCCCCCCCCCCCCCCCCCCCCCCCAAGGCAAGGTCTCCCCTGGGGATTCAGCCCAGCCTGGTAAATTCAGTTGAGGAAGGTACAGTCCCCTCCTCCCTGCACCAAGTTTGATCAAAGTGTCTCATCATAGGCCCTAGGTTCCAAAAAGGCAGCTCATGCACCAAGGACAGGTCCTGGTCCCACTGCCTGGGGGCCTCCTAAACAGTTCAAGCTCATCAACTATCTCATTTATCCAGAGGGCCTGGTCCAGTTCCATGGGGGCTCCTCAGTTATTGGTTCACAGTTCATGTGTTTCCACTAGTTTGGCTATTTGTCCCTGTGCTTTTTCCAATCATGGTCTCCATATCTCTTGCTCATATAATCCCTCCTCTCTCTTACCAGTTGGACTCCTGGAGCTCC
The DNA here is from genome assembly GCA_902168405.1 of Peromyscus aztecus. Classification (NCBI taxonomy): domain Eukaryota; kingdom Metazoa; phylum Chordata; class Mammalia; order Rodentia; family Cricetidae; genus Peromyscus; species Peromyscus aztecus. The sequence continues at coordinate 7,743 of CABHPQ010128963.1, read as the reverse complement.
ACCTGGGGTTTGGCTGTGGATCTCTGCATCTGCTTCCACCAGTCACTGGATGAGAGTTCTATCATGACAGTTAGGGTGTTTGGCCATCTGATCACCAGAGTAGGTCAGTTCAGGCATTCTCTCGACCATTGCCAGTTGTCTATAGTGGAGGTATCTTTGTGGATTTCTGGGGACCTCTCTAGCACTCAGCTTCTTCCTGTTCCCATGGGGTCTTCATTTATTATGGTATCTCTTTCCTTGTTTTCCCATTCTGTTTCTGATCCAGCTGGGACCTCCTGTTCCCCTAAGCTCTCTTTCTCCCGACCCTTGCCCTCCATTAACTGCCCTTACCCCCAGTTTGCTCATGTAGATCTCATCCATTTCTCTGTTACCGGGCGATCCCTGCCTCTTTCTTAGGGTCCTCTTTACTAGGTAGTCTCCCTGGAGTTGTTAGTTGCAGTCTGGTTATCCTTTGCTTTATATCTAGTATCCACTTATAAGTGAGTACATACCATGTTTGTCTTTCTGAGTCTGGGTTACCTCACTCAGGATGATATTGTCTAGTTCCATCCATTTTCCTGCAAACCTCATGACAGTTACAAGATCAGTAGAAAATCAACCTTCAGATCGTGTCAAATCTGGAAGGTTACAGGTTTAGATATGCTATTCTTCATAGAACCCCCTAAGTCACTCACTGGCTTGCATGTCTCAGTTTACAGTCATCAGAATCGTGTCAAGCAAGTCAGCTTGTGCTCTCCGTGGTGAAAAAGTTATGATGCTCAGATTTTGTGTATGTACATAACAACACTTTAATGCTAATTTTAAAAGTGTATTACCTTCTTCAGGTTATCACAGATTTAGTATTTATGTGAGAATGTTTCCTATAACTTGAAAATAATTACTATTGAAATACATTAGTGTACTTAACTCTGTCTTCCAAACACTGGAATGAAAGGTACCTTTCTTTAAAAAAAGACCATCTGCTCTCTCTAACATCACACATGTTGAGACTATAAATCTTAAATCCTAGATCCTCACCCCTAACTCTCAAAACACTGTCCTCTCTGTGACACAGAAAACTTCACATATTCATCTACCAACTTTTCCCAAATTTTGTTGGGATAAAAACCAGTGTGAGGACGTTTGCTTTACATTATGTTTGAGAGCAGCAGTGTGGTTTCACATTAGGCTTCTTTACGACAACAACAGCATCCTAAAAATCCCCAGCAATGTCTTGTGAAATGAAAAATATGTAAGAATTTTGAATTAAGACAAAATCATGAATAGACACACACATGCAATTCTGATTTTAAAACTGAGTGGTAAGGGTGCTTACTACAAACTATGAAGTCCTACATTTGGTTTCTGGAACTCACATAGTAGAATGAAAGAAGTAACTCTGGGAGGTGTGCTTTGCCCTCCACACCTATGCACAGGCATATGCATATATGCAAATGCATGCATCTATAAGTGAACAATTAAATAAATGTAAATAGATTAAAGGCTTTTACTGAGTAATGTGGATAATGATTTCCATAATTAGGAAGAAGAATTCTTAAGTATTTGGTTAAATATGCATGGAGTTAAAAGTTATTTTAGAAGACCTTCTGGTTCTAGTATCTTATGAATTTTTACTTTTTACATATTTAGACCAATTTTGGTGTTGATTGAAAGCTAACTTGGCAGTCTCTTTGAACCAATTTTACAGAATAAATTTTGCTTCAGTTAAAAGGGAAGCAAAAAAAAAGTCCTCTGAATTTGAATTTTTAGCTCAAATACCCGCCCCCCATTTAAATTTAAATACAAAGATGGTTTTAAGGGCATTCTATAAATATTTTTTTAATTTTAAAAATATTTTATTTTATTTTTGAGATTCATATAATTATATCATCCCTCTTCCCTTTTCTCCTTCTCAAATCTTACATAACCCCCCCCTTGAAATTTTTCAAATGCATGGCTTCTTTCACTAATCATTGTTACAACCATATGTACATACATGTGTATTCCTAAATACGTAAATACAACATTTTCAGTCAGTATAACGTTACTTCATGTTTGTTTTCAGGGCTGACCATTGGTGTTGGCTGACCAATATGTGGGCTTTTCCCTAGGGAAGATTATTTATCTCACTCTTACCACTCCTTAGTTGCAAGTAGTTTTGATTGTTTGTTTGTTTGTTTGTTTGTTTTTGTAGTGTGGAGACCTTTTGGCATTTCCCCCATCAATGTTGACATATCTATTACTGTTTCCTAGTGCAGGTCATGTTTGAGTGGTCATGCTGTTGAGCTTCTCTGGATGCAGCTTCTAACACTACTAGGAGACACAAATTCAGAGCAAACTTCATGATCTATTTGATGGACAAAGGTATAGAAGCATGGAAATGGCACATGAAGGTCTACCTTTAACTTCATCTATTCAGAATGTTTCTACTTTATTTAGTACAAACTAAAACACTGCTGCACAGTTGCCAGAGCAAAAATAGTATGATTTTCATTGGGAATACACCAGCAAAGGTATTTATAGCAGTTAACCCTTCCACTATACTTTCTACTCAGGAACTTGGGGTCATAGTTGCATGGGAAATCATTTCCAGGTGATCATCACGTTCTATACACAAGAATAAGGATGAAAATATAAAAGAATGTTTCTTTAAGCATTTCCTAGAAACATTTCCTTGGCTGGTACCAGGAAACAAAGGCAAATCTCCCAACAAGGGAGATGCCATGTGCCTTCTGTTTGCTCAGAAAAACATAAGAGAACAAGGGAAAATGAATTGTGGTGAGTAGATAGGCACTCTGACTCAGCCTTCTGAAGTACTACTCATTTTAAAAGTCTAAATCTATGAGCTTGTTGATGTAGTCTCCCTAGAAAATACCTGTATTCTATGAACTTCAAAGATAAGCTAAATTTCAGGGGACAGTCATTTCTCAGCATTCACTACCTCAACTGGAAAAGAGGCTGTCTGTCTACACAGAACTTTGTGAAATCCCTAACTGTCCATGCACAGGGTATTGATCTTTCCCTTTCCTATGGGAAACATTTGCCACGGTCTAAGCACATTTTGTTTTGTCACAACTGGAAAAGTGGTGGAAGGACACTTGAGATACTGATTAACAGTCTATGAGACACAGTAAAAAGCAAACAATGCACAATAAATACATAAGAGGCTGTGGTGTTGAGATTTGGGGTTGAGAATCCCAACTTAAATTCTCTAAAACTTCATTCAAAAATAAAACCATTTCAACTGGGATATGACTAACATATTGTGTGTTACTGAAGTATGTAAATACATTGTAAACATTGTATGCATAAATTCAAGGATTTTTATTCTGATGTAATATCTTAGGAATATTGCTGGAGGTAGTTGAAAATATTATATTTCTTCTTTATATGTAGGATAATGGAGATAGATTTATAGTGCTAGTTCTTTAAAAGTTTGCAAATAAATTTGTTAATTTAGAAGTCACAGCATTATTTTTAATCATTTTATAGATATACCTTTAATTAATCATTATACACCATTTTCTCAGCTATAAGGAAGTTGAGCAGTAAACACAAAAGCAAACTTTGAGTGAGAATATAAATCCAAAGTATGTGGTTATTATAATGTGTACTCATGTGGCTTGTGCATCTTGTTTTTTTGTGTGTATATATGTGTGAATGAGTATATTACTACATACCTAGACTTCTATCACTTTCAAAATATTTTCCACTTTAAATTAACTGTCACACTAATTCAGAATATTTTTTACTAGTATTAGTGTTCAAATCTTTTCAATTATGATTATTAAAATGGTATGTGTGAAAAAATAATGAAGGGAATCAAATATCCGTGACAAAGAGGGCCATTCTTAAATTCTTCATATTTTTCAGCAAATAACATCCAATTTCTGTCATGATTTGTTTGCAAAGTTCTGGATAAATACACAAGACATTCAAAATGCAACATGATTCTGGACAATGCAAAAATGCTAAAAATGAGACCCAGTGATATCCATCCATTTCGTTCAGGTTAAAACTTAATGAATGGTCTTGCATAATTTAATATGTTCAAAAATAACATTCCAAATCCCTCTATCTGCCTCAAGTAATTATTATTCTTTGCCTATTAAGTGATTTCTAAATACAGTCAAGACTAATATTTTACCATCATGTGATATTCATGTGATATGCTTTAAAATGGATGAAATTGGGTTAAATGTTTTCTGAAACATAAGCTCTTGGATCATCATAAATCTCATAAAAATTTCAGTACTATAGAGTAGTTGATTTTCAGTCTTTGCTGCAAAATTGCAAAGGTTAAAATAACTACTGAATTATTGAATCTATGTGTGGCTACACAAATGGAAATATTTTAAGCTCTTCATGTTTTGCTGTGCAATTTGAATCTAAGGGCTATTTTCAAAATGTTCTAGGTTTTATTTTAAAAAACACAAGCTGTCTTTTGAAGTATTTATATACATTTTAAACTAAAATTCATAAACTGACAAGCTGTTTGCTTTGGCCTGCAGAAAATTTTAATTTTCCAAAAGTTTTTGAAAAAGTATTTGACATCATTTGAAATTAGGACTATATCTGGCAGCATTATAATACAGCCAGAGCCCTCACTTCATGACAGAGCAGCATCCTTAGAGAAAGAGAACTTTCATATTCTCCAATTAACTACAGCCAAACTTTCGACACTTAGTTATTTATTTACCTTGCTGGCTCCTTTAGGCATCTCTTCCAATGGTCCATTTTCTACTTCTGTAGTCTTAAAAATGGCAGATACTATTTGAGTATCTGCTGCCTCCATATTTTGTTTAAAGGTTATATTTCCATCATAATATTCTATTCTGAAATGATGTGTACTTAAAAAAAAACAAAGGTAATTTGAATTCATTGTCATGATATCATCAGGTATACTGATGAATACCACTGAACACTGGCAATGATTCTGAAGAGCTTTGCTTCTATGTTCATTTCATACATACATATGTATGAAATGAACATAGAAGCATACATATACACACACTCTTTATCTTACTCACAGTATCATTAACTCACTAAGATACTTTGGAAAAGTCTTTCTGAGCACAGGAGGCAAGATTTCCTTCCTTTTCTAGTCTCTTCTCTCAGTATTAATAGCTGTATATTGAATTAATCTCCGATTTGTAGATGACCTCTGCTGATGGACTTTTTTCCTTTTAGCAGTAATTTCAGAGAGCACCATGGGAACCTGTTGAGATACCTTGGAGAAGAAAGTACAGCTATTGAAGATGTAGTTAGAAAGACGAATTGCTGAAAACCTTTGGTTAAATCATATGCTGAACTATAAATAAAACCATTATTGTCACTTGACTTTATTTACAGCCCATGCATATTTTCCAGGAAAATGCCATTTTAAAAGAAGTAATAACCTACAAGATTACATAAATTCAATCTATCAATTTAAAAATCTTATACCTAAGTAAGTGATAGTCAAAGTAATGTATAAAATCATTTCATAATGACAGAAACCCTTTGATTAGTGAGCTAAAATTTGGGCTCCCACATTCTCACAAGCGAATGAGTAATGGAGAAACGTATAAACAGATGTGACCTGCTGTGGGATATTCTGTATGTCAAATGTGATTTGCTCTGATTGGTTAATAAATAAAACACTGATTGGCCAGTAGCCAGGCAGGAGGAAGTATAGGTGGGACATGAAGGAGAGAATTCTGGGAAGTGGAAGGCTGAACCAGATAGACTGCCAGCCGCCTCCATGACAAGCAGCATGTGAAGATGCCGGTAAGCCACGAGCCACGTGGCAAGGTATAGATTTATAGAAATGGATTAATTTAAGATATAAGAACCATTAGTAAGAAGCCTGCCACGGCCATACAGCTTGCAAGCAATATAAGTCTCTGTGTTTACTTGGTTGGGTCTGAGTGGCTGTGGGACTGGCAGGTGACAAAGATTTGTCCTGACTGTGTGCCAGGCAGGAAAACTCTAGCTACAGTGACCCATTGTAGTTATTTTTTATTTTACTCTTTGGTGACTTGCTACCCAGCTCCCAAATAAATACACGGAGTCTTATTCTTACTTTTGAATGCCTAGCCTTAGCTTGGCTTGTTTCTAATCAGCTTTTCTAACTTAAATTAAGCTGTTTCTTTCTTCTACATTTTGCCTCTGGGCTTTTTACCTTCTATATACCTTTCTTTCCTTCTTACTCCATGGCTAACAGTGTGACTGGGTGGCTGGCCCCTGGCATCCTCTTCTCCTTTTCACGCTCCTCCCTTTTTTCTCTCTTTATGCCTAGATTTCTCCTCCTATTTATTCTTTCTGCCTGGAACCCCCACCTATCCTTTCTCCTGCCTAGCTGTTGGCCATTCAGCTCTTTATTAGACCAATCAGGTGTTTTAGACAGGCACAGAAGCACAGTTTCTCAGTTAAACAAATGCAACATATAAAAATGAAACATCTCGTTTCCTCCTATGAGTGAGTACATACCATGTTTGTCTTTCTGAGTCTGGGTTATCTCACTCAGGATGAGGAGGGGACTGAACCTGCCTCAACTGAATCTACCAGGCTGAGCTGAATCCCCAGGGAGTCCTTGCCCTGGAGGAGATGGAAATAGGAGGTGGGCTGGGGGGAGGGGGGGGCTGGAGGAGGGAGGACAGAGGATTCCGTGGCTGATATGTAAAATTAAATTATAAAATATTTTTTTTAAAAAATGCAACACATCTTTGCATCATTAAACAAATATCCCACAGCATAAATTAATGTAACACATCTTAAACTGCTCTACAACAACCTATAATATCTTTGAGATATAATAAAAATTCTTCATAAATATTATTTCCTGTTCCAATAATCAAGGAAATTTATCCTAGGATTTTTCATAAGTAAAATATGTTTAAGCCAAATCAAGGAACCTGTCCATGTGATATCTTTAAGTACAAGTTTCATGGGACTATTTCTGATCTCTAGCAGGCCTAGAAACATACTCACAGTGAGTGTAGCAAAGTAATGCTTCAAGTGGCTGGGAATGTCAGCCTTGCCCTTGTGCTGAACCGAGTAAGCAAAGAGGGATATGTTTCAAGGCTTCTGCTCTAAATGGGGCTTCTCCCTACTGAGCCTGGCACAAGAAGTGGTGACTGGAGGTGGGACAGCAGTTCCTAATCCGCATACACTCACATACCTCAGGAACAGGGGGCACCACTGTGATGGGTTATCTCATGTAAAAATTTGAATCCAGCTGGGGCTTTTGCTGAATTAAAGATAATATAAGTTTAAGCACAGGTAAGAGTGATATTCATTTAGAGAATTGTTTTGAATCTTCTTCCATAAACACATGAACTGAGAATAAAAGATACGAAGTCCATGTAGATTATATAACATGCTATGTTCATGAGTGTTTTCCACCTGGAAAAATATTAAGATGGTTGTACTCATACATAGTCTTTAACTAAGACCACATAAGCCCTAAAAACTGATAATCGTGTTTTATCTAGCAGATCTGTTATATGCAAGTTATACACTGTGATAAAATTACAACAAAATTACCTTGAAATATCACATTTGGAAATAATTACATTTTGAAATTGTTCCTCAGCATTCTATTTTATGAAATGATTATCTGACAGGATTGTCAACTGAAGAAAATAATATCATATAACCAGATAGGAAATGAATATTTTGTATTGTCTTTTTTAGTGATGGTGGTACGAGGCTTCTGCCCAGATGATCTAAAAACACCTGTTATTGTAGAGAGACAAATGGAAAAAGGAGCCATGGTAGGGA